>JABFPB010005286.1:0-13540 GCA_022817645.1 Ceratoteleas bidentatus
GGTTTCCCACGTGGTTTCCCACGTAATTTTCTACGTAGTTTCCTATGTGGTTTCCCATGTGGGAATTTTCAACAGGGATGAGTTTAAGAACATAGTTTACTACAGTAGAGCCGGAATACAGGCCTATAGGAAGGAAGCGAGCTTCTTAAGCTTTACGCCCTCTCTAACCCAAATAACAATCTTCGAAAAGGTATTTCTTTGAAGAGAGGTAGAGATTTTAAAATCGAAATAGAAACTTCCTTACGGTTTATGGTATCTTATTACTAAAACGTTAAAATTGACTTTTTGCTGGTCCTTATTGTTTTCTTTTGGATATAATCTGCAACGTATTAACTCTGAATAAAATTATTCCTTTTCATGTTGGCATCTTCTTTTCGCTGTCATAAATCGGAGAATAACAGGCTTCCTTTACGTTTTCAAAACAGGACTCTTCCCTTCATAATTAGTCAGTTTTTCCTTCAGCTTTATGCAACCCAGAATAGGAGTCAAGGAATCCCAAAAGGAGGCCATAAAGATTCATTTGCCTTTTACCATTTGAGTTTAACCTGATAGCCACAGCATTAATGTTTTGTATATTTTGATGAGTGACAAATATTTTTTTCGCTATGGAATATCCTTATGGGATTGCCTTGGTTTGAAAAAGGGTTAACTTTGGAGAAATTAGAAACGGAAAATAATAGGAATCCATGGAATTAAGGAAGATAGTGAGTAGACGGTCTTGAAAAGGTCTTCTTACAAAGTGAGGCAGATATTTAAAAACCCAGAACCTATGAACTAATAATGAAGGGTAGCTTAGGAGTTTGTTTACATAAGAGATTCACGTGTTACAGTATCGTATACTAATGACAATCGTTTCCTTTTTACATCAACCGCAAAGTAATTTGGTAAAGATATATATGTTTCTTCTTGGGATCTTCTGAGGCACCAGCAAAAAGTCAAATTTAAAGTTTTAGTAATAAGGTACCATAGACCGTAAGGAAGTTTCCATTTCAATTTAAAAATCTCTACTTCTCTTCAAAGAAAGTATCCTTTTCCAGGACTGTTATTTGGGTTAGAGAAGGCGTAAACCTTAAGAGGCCCTCTCCCTTCCTATAGGCCTGTGATCGGTACAAACAATTGAAAGATTGCCCTGAATCTCTTCTTAACGATTCATAAATTCCTGTTATTTTCTATATTCTAATTAGAGCAAAGTGAACCCTTCCGTAACACTTTATCGAGGAAAGTGACAAACCATTTAGGTTAAAAAATAGAAGGTTAACCAATTAATTACACGCGTTAAATAAAGTAATCTCTTCATTATTATTTTAGAAATCTAAATTGAAACCCACTAATTAACCAAATTAAATAACAAGATTGAAAAGATGTGATATTAATTGAAACGATGTGATTTAAGAACTTTTACGTCACTCAGGGAGGGAAACGCCACTTTTCTCCCTTGGGAGATTTTCGAAAAGTGGCTTTCTTCCCCCCTTGTGACGTAAAATATGGTTTGCACCACGGGAGATGAACGGAAATCCGTTTCCCTTGCGATTACAAACCTCGCCTTCGGCTCGGCTTGTAAACTTCGCAAGGGAAACGGAATTTCCCGTTCAATCTCCCTTGGGGCAAAATATACTATTAAATCAACTATACACTCTCAGAAATCCTACAGTAAATTTTAGTGACATTCGCATGAAGTTTTTTTTTAAATACATTACTGAAATTTACGTCACAAGTCTCAAATATCAGTCAGATGTTTCAGAAACATGTATCTGAAATTTCAGAAACATGTATCTGAAAGGACCCCACACTTTTCTTATGGAAATCCGGTTTCGGTTAAATTGGCTCATTTTTTGTTATTTTGTTCCTTTCAAATATCAAAAAATGAGTTTAACCGAACCCGGATTTCTATAAGAAAAGTGCGGGGTCCTTTCAGACTCTGTATTTACTGTCACGTTTTGAGTTTGCCACGAAACTTGACAAGATACTGCTCTGAAATCATGCATTATAGCTATAATTAAACAGTTTTTTGTAACTTGAAAGAGGGTACTTATATTCAGTAACATGTGACTGAAATTTCAGTCACATGTTACTGAATATAATTTTAAGGCATATGCAACTTAAACTTTAGTCATTTGTGCATTAAATTGATTGTAAGTTACATGCTTCCGCAATTTCAGTAACAAATGTGTCTTAAAAGTGACTAAAATTTCAGAACATTTTTATGAGTGTAGGACAGGTATTAGAACAATGTACCTGACTCAAAATAAATTGTTGTAATAAGGATCAAATAAGTGTACCCAGTGGGTAAGGAACAAATATCCCAGGACTGGCCCGTCTCTTGCAATCTAGTACTCTGGCGTGACGTTATCATTCCAATACTGGCTCAGCACTGGTGATTTTTTACACTGAAAACAATGTATGGTTGGCACTAGTGTACACAAAGTTGTCATTATCATACAGTGGCTGATTGTGCACTAGAATACCGTTGGTATTCTAGTGCACGGAGAAAAATCACGATGTAAATATTCCAACGTATACTGTGATTCCTGTGACGGTAATGGTAGGTTAGGGTAAATACACCGTCATTATTGAAGTTCAGTAGTATACATTGCAATTTTTGATATGTGAAAGACTACTTTTCAAACGTATGTCGTAAATAGTTAAAGTACAATTAAAAAAATCCGTGTAAAATCACACCGACCGTCGGTGGCATTAAAAAACCCACGTTTAACGGTGTAAAATTACACTCGTAGTGTAATTTTACACTACATCTGTACTTATATTACACTACCAGCCGTTGTAAAATTACACAAGTTGCGTAAATTTACACAGTGGACCTACCTAACCATACTTTTTGAACATCACGAATGTGACAAATTGCAACCCCACACTGAGAAAAAAATTCAGAAGAATTAACTGACATGCTCAGCAGTTTTGGCGGAACCGAGTATGCAGTTCACCGCCAACCAAAATAGCAGAATTGGTTCAGCAGTTTTGGCCGAACCGATTTATAATAATTTTGAGGTTATGTGATACTTACATTTGAATCGATCCACAAAGGACTCCAGGCCTCACTACGTTATAGATTTTTTCATAAATCTCTATATAGATTTTTTCAAAAAATTCGCCCATTTCGACTAAACAAACCACTTTTTTATTTAACTGCCACCAACATTAAACGAATAAAACGACGGTACCGAAAGGAAGACATATCGATCGGCGAAAACTATGGAATCGGTTCAGCCAAAACTGCAGAACTTTAAGTAACCTATTTTGAAGGAGTTTCTTTCCGTAATTACTGCTCTTTTTTTACAGTCTAGTTGAAATAAAAGTTTGGTTTGCAGATATATCACTTCTACACTCATCGCGAAAACTCATTCCAAATCGACGCTTATTTCCCGTAGTCACTTATTATTATATTAGCGTTGAAAGAGTCCAAGCTAGGAAAAAAGATGAAACAATGACATGATTTGCATAATTTGACGAGGCGATAAAAGTTTATGCGCGCGTAATTCACCGACTTATTGCTCGCACAAAATAGAATACAAATCGTGACAAATGAGCCTGTGTAAACAGTGTCAAAATAATTCTGAATCGCCTATGATTACTATGATCTCGTCCGTAGCTCAAGTCACTTTCATCAAAGAACCACTGGAGATTAGCTTTTACGAATCGTTGACTCGCATTAATATAACTCGGTGGATCGCTCGTGAAGGCACATAGCGCACAGGAGACAGAGGAAGACGCGGTCCGAACCGACGAGGACGCACGACCAGGCTCTTTCGAGCTCTGGCAAAATGTCGCGTTTAAAAATACCGTGCTCAGCCCTTCCAATAGAAATATGAATTTCTTTATCTCCCCCTTGGGCCATATGGCACGTAGGTGTACATCCTTCGAGGCTTGCACAGGAGCACGAAGAAAAAACGAAGAAACGTCATCGAATATATTTTTGGAGTCAAATATCCAATGTTCATGCGTACGCCAAGGTAGCGAAAGGGTTAACGTCGTTACATTGCGGGACATCGCACCCCACAGCGGAACCCTTGTCGACGTCCTCCAAATTCTTATTACACTCCTTTTTTTACCACGTCTTGAAATCGTGAGATTCCCGGGACAGCTGCGCGCTCATTCGGAGATTTCTGAATTGAATGTTTAATTTAAGAAAATAAGAAAGGGGACGTAAAGGGTTGACTGCGAGTTAATTGGAAATCGCTGCGTTTTTCTGCTTTCCCTTCACGCCGATTGGTTCTTGAAAATAGAGCCGCTTGGCAATCCACCGAAAAAACGCTGTACCGTTCGAACGAAAAAAACGCCGATTCTCGTTAAATAAATTACCTCGGTTCCGCGAATTTCCTTATACGATAATCCAATTACCCGACTTCTACTAGAAGTCGATTTTTCACTTTCGGTAACAGAAAATGAATACGTTTAATTTCTCTTCTCCGCTCAGTTTGAATTACTATACGACACGCGTGTGCATATCGCGAAAGCGTGTACGCAGCTATCATTGACCAGTGTACTCGTCCGACATGGAATGTGGTCCGCCCAGAAATGTATATACATTATAAACATACCCAGCCATTTGCAACACCGATGCATAAATTTCACATAAACATTTATACGTAAGTATTGATAATGATTCGCACAAAACTGGATGATTTTTTGGTGCTTCCTTTACGCTTTTACACACGTAATTTAGAAATGCTGTAAGAGGATTTCTTTCCACAGAATGGGCGTATTGCAGACATCAATCACTAATCAATATCAATAATGTATGCCTCGCATAAAAACAAATGGTAATGCGATTCTCGCGAAAACCGCCATTCAGTTTCACAATTTCTCTTTGTTAATACCTTGCTGGTAAGAAATTAGGCTATGAGGTATTGACGACGATAAATGTATTTCAAACTACTTTTGAAACGCATTAAAAACAAGCGCATAATCGTTTGCCCCGATCAAGAAACTCATTGTGCTGGACAACTGTTTATCTATGGAGGCTGGCATTTTTTGGTCGTTTCCTAATGTATTAAGTATAATATCCACGCGTATTTAATGATCCGTAGACCTAGTCACAATACTGTACGTCGTGGGTGGACGGCGGTCGACCGGTTGGCTACTCATTCGTTTGGTCGGTCCGTCAGTCGGTAGGTTGCCAGATAGCTACGCTTCGCATGTTGTAATTACATGAATTATTATTTCATTTCGCGTTCAAAATCTGTTCCGCTTGCCATCTTCCTTTATCGTTGCTCATTTAACATCTACACTTTTAGTCACTTTTCCTGCAATATTTTACATCTGCGTAATTTATTGTTATTCCGCCTTTATCGCATAAAATATACTTCTCACGGCCTACAAGCCGAGAAAAGTTTTAAGGTATTGAGATATAATTAATGACAGGCCATTGTGAGGCTACGAATTAATTGTACGTCCAACTTATTTCAATGCATCCGTGGACGTATTATGCCGATCATCGCGAGTTTTTAAAACAATTTTCTCCGGTAGAATTATAAATGCGTCCGACGAAAAAAGACGAACGACTTTGCGTGAGCTCAACATTCAAAGCAAAAGAAGTAATGCGCATTGTCGGATGAAGATGTATTAGCTGTGTGATTAATTACGTAATTACGTACACAACAGGTACACACACGCAATTAGATTCCGCAAAGTTATTTCTATATATTGATAATGTTATTCCGGTCTGGCAATGATTCATACGCATTCGTTTAATTAACGGTTAAATTGATTTACAGTTCAGTGGAACCGGAGGGAATTTGTTTAGTGGAGATTTGTTGCGACATCGTTCATCGGCAACGATGTCTAATTACGTAAACATTTTTTATTCAAAAAAGTTGACGGGAACTTTTTGAGATGATAAAATTTCCGCTGCAGCTTTGTGATTCAATTATCAGAAATCGTTGGCCCTAAGCGAATGATTCATTCAATTAGCGACGACTTTTTTACGTATTCGTTTTTAATTCGCTATAGAAATTCGTCGGTTATTATTGCTCCAATAATGGCTGGAACGCAGGGAGTATAAAGGTCAAGATTACTGCAATAAACCGACAGTCCAATAAAGATACTATTATCCAATTTGTATAATCGTTCAAAAGAATTGCTGGAATACCACGAACAAAAATTTCGCTCGACTCGTCTGCATTAATCCATGCTTTGACGGTAATCTAGTTACATCATATTAGTTCAATTATTCGTAACAAAACTCACAAGTTAGTTAGTTTCATTAGTTTTAGTATTGTTAGTTAGTTAGTTTCGTTAGTTTTGTTAGATTCGATAGTTTTGCTAGTTTCGTTAGTTTCGTTAGTGTCGTTAGTTTTGTTAGTTTCGTAAGTTTTGTTAGTTTTTTATTGTAATAATAAAAACTCGAATTTGTATCATTGCAATGTATTTTTTAATGAATGTGTGATCAGCTGGGTAAACATTTTGGTTCATTAACTGTGTTATATTTAAAATGGTTATGCACGTCTCTTTGGTTAAAAATACACTGAATCTTAACCTATCTTTCAATGGTTAAACACATACAGACGTTTTTAACGTAAAACGCAAAATCAATTTAAAATGTCTACAAAACACTTAGTTTTTACTCTGTAGTTTTCTTCCATGTTAATGAGGAATGTGATTACAAGAACTGGAGAAATGTGTATTCCATCCAATTTTTATGGACGACGCGCTGATTTAACATGCTGCGGCTCTCGTTAAGTCGATCGTCATTTACGCCGTCACTTTTTCAATTCACTTACGACTTTATGCATTTCTAATTAGATGTCGTGGATGAACGATTATATTAGATTAGATTAAATCGAATCAGCAACGGGTGAGCTGATTGAGTCGATTAATCCATTTTTTTTTCGGATCGCGTAAATGATACTTTACCCAGCACTACTGTGCGCGACTAGTTGCAGATTCATTACAAAATGTACAACACGTAACGTCCGTGATGTCAATACACATTGAATAATGTCTTGCAACATCGAAACCGTACGTTTCAATCTAGAATCGTCATTTAAAAACAAGCAATAAAGAAGCGGGATAAAATTGTCGAACGCCTCACTCCGTAGTCATAAAAGCAGCCAACAGCTGCAATTGTCCTGCATGAAAACGACAAATTCTGCCGCGCATCAACTTTTATTATCCTCTTCAAAGGACTTATCATCGTTATCACCCTTTATAAAGAGCGCACCCTTTGCAACCCCAGCTTCTCCCACAATCCAATAAAACTGCTCTCCTCCAATTATCCGGCACGCCACCCAAACGCCAAACAAAACCAATGCAGCACACCATTCAAATCAAGCTACCGAAAACATGCCATCCCCAATCAGCGAAACCTGACAGTTGGAGACTTTTATCCGAAATCCAACGAGCATAACACAAAAAAGCCAACTCGCAAAAGCAAAAAAACGCCGCAAGAAAAGGGAACGAAAGTGACACGAGGCGAGCGCGCTCGCTAAGATTTTCGATTGTCGCCGAGATTCCTGATCGCCACGGCGTCCCTGTCCGCCTCGGCCATCTCCCTCGCCGTCTCTCCGGGATAAAAGAGGATGTAGTGGAACGACAATTCCAGGCCGATCAAGCGCGCGCGTCCATGTGTGGGTGCTACATACACATACATGCGTTCGCTGTGTGCGACTCGCGAGCCTCTGCTGCGCTGCACACTCGCACCGGATTTAATCTTACCTGAGCCTGTTCTGCTCAGAAAACGAGCGCGCGTATACACACGCCCCCGTGACACTACACGCATTCGGCGCTGAAATATTCAGTGGCTCTCTCCTGCGCGTCTCTCATCTCTTTGCGTATGTGCGTGCGCGAACCTTGGACTGGTTCTCGCTGTACGATGACTCATACGTGTACCTAGGTTCAATCGTATTGGTGCGCTCGTATATCAAAACCAGTAGGCACCCCCGACGTCGCGATTCTTAAAACACTCCGAACCCAAGTACTCTTCTGTTGTCCTCTTCTGCAGTTGGTTCCACTTGCTCCTACTCTTCTTTGCCCAGATCCTATCCTGGTAGTGATAGTATTGATACTATTGCCACTGACGTGTCCATTAGTTTTGATGCAATATTGCTAGTAGAAGTGCATGTCCTAAAAGGTGTCCAAACCCAAATAGGGTTCCGTTGTCCTCTTCCTGAGTTTGTTTCATTTGATTTCTTGCTCTTCCTCTTCTGTTTCTGGTTCCTATCCTGGTACTGATAGTATTGGTACTATTGCCACTGATGTGTCCAAAAGTACTACATCATCTGGTTAAATCAATTAGAAATCTGAATGCTGCAACTAATTTTTTTAACCTTTCGTTATACTGGTTAAAACAACTGGACCGTCTAGGACTGTCAGAACTAGAAAGAGTGGTTGATTACGTACAACCAGCCTAGCCTAGTTAAGGCAACCAGTTCAATTAAAACAAAGGAATCTGGTTCTCACTACTGATCGAAACTTGCTGCACCTAAAATCAACCAGCCGACCTGGATATGACTACCTGAATTTTTTTCAAAGCACCGCTACAACATTACTACTAGAACTGCTTCCGCCTCCTCTTCACTGGCTTCGTCTTCGGTTTCGTCTTGTCCCCCATCCTTCCACATCCCCGTTGTCACACACCTCGTCACCTCGGGAGAGTGAATAGGTGGGTGGATGCAAGGATCTACTCGCATTCGACCGCTCATTCTACCGGCGTGTACCTAATTTTTGCAGACTACCTCAAGTCTAAGTCGTTCCATTTAAGCGAGCCCGTGGAATTAAGTAACGAGGCGCTGTCTTTCAGCGCCACATCCGCCTCCGACCTCGATGTTCCAGTTGTCTCTCTTTATCCGTCCAGCCGGAGTTGTCTCCTTCTCCAGTTCACTCGTTCCCACTCGGCCCGTGTGATCTTTCGATTGATGTCCGAAGATGCCTTCCCCTTGTTCACAAGTTGCTTACAATTTCGGGAATCCGCTGATGAATCCGTGGAAACTGCAACGCTGTTCCCATTATCGACATTGCTCGACTTACGGTGTCAAGAATTTTGTCGTCATTAAGACTCAAGGTGTTACCAAACACCGACGACAGAGTCCCAATTCGAAGTAACGTTATTCCGGCAATATTCTCACGACCGAATTTATCTCGTCTAGTCAGTTTAGATTTGGTCAAATTAACGTGTTTCTCGATTCAGTTAATCGACTTTAAACGAATAAACTGTCTCGCTCGATAACACCAGTCAGGAGTGATTTTATACTTGATCCCTCATTTCTGCATTATCTAACGCCGCGATCGTAAAGTCTTAATATCAATAATCGGGCTCACTTCTTTCCCACAATCTTTTGTTCTACCCTGTATAATTTAATTGAAAGTCCACCTCTTATCTTCCACCGGGTACCGACCGAACGTTAAAAAACGACAACCTATTTGTCTAAGGTCTGCCCCGCCATAAAAATGAAGATTACTCTATCACACCGGTATCGGGAACCACGTTTCTCCTTATTACCGCTTATCTACGGGCAGTTTATACGAACGCGTAATAATCCGGCTACCTTTAGCACTTGGCATGGATTTCTATTAAACTCCTCGATAAATATACCGTAATTGAAGTTCAAATCGTGGTCATAACAAACGGTACATTCGTTTATGGTAACCAGATCAAATAATTCTGTGCCTTATTACCCGGTAGCCGAGTTTCGCGAACAAATTAAAACCAAAAATGACAATATTTCAGGACAGGTCTTCTGAAGTTCAGTTCTGAAGACCAATCCACTGATGCAGATTGCTCGCTGGATTCGCGTTTCTCCGTCACTTCTGAAACGACTAATCATTGCAGAGCGCGAGGATATCATATTGCAATAAGTAACATTTGAGTATTCGAGTTACTTTCTAGGGATTTGGCGGTGAAATCTTTCCCTCGACTCGCGGTATCAAGAGTGCTTGGAGGATAAGTGGACTTTGGTATGCGACTGAGTATTATGTATCTCGTGGAAACGGGATATCCCTCGACCTGACTCGGCAAACAATCGATACGAAACCAACGAGTCGATATAGTCCAATGTCGTGTATATTCCGTGCGTGATCTCGTTGCTATAACTCGATCGATTCCCACGCATGTGAATCCCTGCGTTATCGCAAATACATGGAATTTGTTTGAATGTGTCGATACCGAAGAGCGAAACTTGGCAGTGCACTTTTTACGTGAAATCATGTTATGGTAAAATAATTCAAATGCATCTTAATTAAATGTCGTGCGAACGGCTGCTACATTTGTATCTGAAATTATGTAAAAGGAATTTCACAGAAGCTTATAAGGCGATGTTTATTTTGATGTAAACAAGTATTCGAATGACATTCTTATCAGTTTTGAAGATGCTGATTGCTCAGGAAACAGACTATCTTGGTTGATCTGCTGCAAAAAAATGTCAATGTGATCTGAGCAATGTCATGTAGTTGGGAACGTATGTATCTTACTTCTTACTTTGGGTTTCTCAGTGTTCATCGTAATTAAAAAATAAGAGAGAAATGTTGGTAAGACTACTTTTGTCATAAAACTAATTAATAATGGCGAGGTCATTATGATATTGTATGAAAGATGAGTAAAGACAAAAAACGCAACAAAAGAAGAATTATGAAAATGACTACCCCCGACAAATAAAGTCGTAAAATCGTCATCATAAATCTTGCAGGGGAGCAAATGAGAAACTAAAAACGCGAAACAGGCGAACGCTCGACGGGCGAGAAGAAAAGCTTTTTCTCCGCCGAGTAAGTTCCTTGACACTTGCAAGGCGATCTTCGGACACTCACGTACGAGTGACACGTGTGTTCCACGAGAAAATGCCGACGAACAAACGCAAGGCAGCTATTGATATTTAACTGATATTCGCCATTGATATTCCGCAACCGTATCCGGAAAAACATTCAATCCTGACGACATTCACTGCAAAATATAAAATATTGCGGACATGCAAATTATTCCTATTACAATATATACAATAAGTTTCAACCCCACGCTTCCTAGGCGAGTTTCAATACGTTAATAGTTGGTATATTTTATTTCTCGAACGGTATCATTTAACTTAAAGTAGAGTGTTGCGGATTTTATTATAACAATCACTTTCTACGGCGTAAATCTCTTCAAGTGCATTCCTCGAAATGTATTTTATCCGGCCAATAAATTTATTCAAATCGACGATAAATTGCTTTCACAAAATAGCCAACACTCGGTGAAAGAACAACCATAAAGAAATCGCGTCACGTGTTCAAGTTTGGACAACGGTTAGCATGATTGAAATTCCGCGTACGTTGCATAATTCGATTGAGCTGAAATTCGAGATCGAATCGGCGATTCGCGGTTTCGGTGCCGCAACTTTATTGAAACTCTGATGGTTCATTGATTCGTGGTACCGCGGTGTGTCCATTCACACTACGGAATGAAAATCAGAGAGATGCGAGGGGAACTTAAAGGACGGAAGCGAGCTACAAGAGGGACAACTAAGTACTATATATTATGCGCACTGTCACAAGTCACAGCTCCCACGATTAACTTGGTAATGGCCGTATACACGGCCGAGCGTACATATGTAAAAAGCGTATTGACATCTAGCGAACCAGCATGGAACAATGAGAGACAATAGGCAACTGTTTCACAAATGTCGCTGGTACTTTTCTCTCAATCATTCCGATAAAATAAGCAATCGTCGCTAATTGAAATAAAAAAAATCTTCGCGTCAAATTCAAGCAACGCCGAGATTTGGGGTATCTTATTGCACTCCTCTTTTACAGCTCTCACCCTGTAATGTAAAACTAAAGTATATATACTTGACACCAGTTACAATTATACTGTAATTTTAAAGGAAGTAAAATTGCAGTTTGACTGTACCTAAGTTACAGTACCCTGCAAGAAATACTGAATAGAAAAGAATAGAATTGAATTGAAAAAAATTAAGTGATTTCTTTTTGTGAAAGATTGAGGATTCATTTTGCTATTCTCAATTTTTTCAATTCTGTTCTATTCTAGACTGAAAATGGTTTCACTTGGGAAAATGTTTGAATTCCACAAAAAGAATTCAAACGACATTGCCTGATGTAACCGTCACTATTTTTCGTCAAAAAGCAAATTGGAGATTTGGCTTCTTCAGATTTTGTAGTTCTTTCTCTCCGTGCAGTACCAGATTTAAGAATTAGGCCTCAGGAATTCATGTTTTAAAAAAGAATTCATTTTTATTCCTAACGACGAATTCAGATTCAGTATTCAAAATGACTGAAAAGAATTCAACATTTCCAATTCTTTTCTATTTCTTTCTATTCGATATGTTTTGCGGGGTAACGACTATAAATCTGACAAAAGTTCTCAAATCAGATACATTATTATTTGTCGAAATATGGAAATACATTGCATTTATATTTGAAAAACGACAATTTCTTCCCATAGTATATTTGTGAAATGCCGTTTGAGGTTAGAATCCACACCAACTAATTTTGTCTTTCATTTATGTGATTAATTCAAAAATTCTCTTGCACTTATAGATGCAGTATTATCAAAGCATTAAAATTAGTTGACATTTGAATTTCAACATCTATTGAACAGAAAGTTTACAGTAAAACATTTATTTACTGAATAAATAAAAAAATAAAATTTATTGAATATAAATAAATTTACAGTTGATATTTAATAATTTTACAGCGTCTGAGTAACTTTACAGTGAAAAAAATGCATATGAAAGGATAAACTGAAAATGTAACTTTCCAGTTTAACTGTAATACTTCCTAGTCAATATATACTTCATTCTGCAAGTTTTTGCGTAATATTCAAGATCATATTCATTAAACTTCACTGTAAACGTACACTGAATCTTTTTTACACTGTATCGTCGGAATAATCGCCGCAACATCAGCAATTAGCTCGATCGATTTCGCAAATTTATTGCAGTATAAACCGCCGTTAGATGTTGAAATCAATTTACAGCTTACATCGAAAGCTATAAAAGCAAACTGTTATTGAAATGAGAGGAAAGTGCCTAGAAACCGTATACAACAGTCAATTAAAAAAGTCGCAATCCTCAAAGTAGCCGTATTACTAACGCCCACCTTGCCGCGTGCGACATATGTCTTTGAGTATTTCAACGTCGGCGCACACGTGTAGCCGGGGCACAAAAGAGCTCGCAAGTCGGCTACTTCAATTCCTATCGAGATGTGCGTGAAACGCTCGTCGCGCACACATCCTTAATCCGCATGTGCTTCGCCGCGTGTATTAACAAATGATGCATGCAACCGCGCCGTAAGATACGTCACGAAACGTCAACGACCTTACATCGGTAAGGTCTCGGTACACAAACCGCCGCGCAGCGGAGACCGCCTTATCACTGTAATCCCTCGTAATTTCATTACACCGATCGCATTCCTTATAAGAGGCGCGAATCGCGCGCACGTTCGCGAATCGATCTCGCTTAGCCGCCGGTCTGATGAGGTCCTTCCCCTAGTAAAAATTGTGATTTTGCTGAGATAAGGGCCTCATCAGGATGCCACATCACCTGATCAGAAACTCATCAGGCATCCATATCAGGCCCTGACTACCGATGTAACGGTTGGA
>JABFPB010005287.1:0-13536 GCA_022817645.1 Ceratoteleas bidentatus
CGCATGTCACAAAGGTTAGTTCAGCGTGTATCAACTGGAAATTCTTCCTGTGACAGGAGGATTCCGACGGATGGAAACGATCTATCTGTCGCAGGCGGACATCCGCGTAACCAAATATTGCCAAGAAAATCCGGCTGTAACAGCCGGATTCCGGTTGTGGCAACACGGTATTTTTAAGAGTGTGAGACCGCCTGTTGCCATACTGATGCTGTATGTTTGCCATCGTTTTGCCAGTCAGGCAGTAAAATGGTAACGATATGACACCAGTAACTGAATTTTACCAGTAAAATGGTAACTGAATGACAACGAGAAGACAGGAATATGGTAACGAGATGATAATCATATAGCATCAGAATGACAAAACAATGGCAACAGGATGACAAGGATATGGCAACAGGATTGATAAGGCAATAGAATAACAACTGGATGACCATGATATGGCATCAGTATGGCAACAGGAGGACAATGCTACGGCATAAGATATGGAAACAAGGTGACTTACGATCACAATCCAGCCTGTTGTCATATACCTGCCACCCTACGTCAGCCTGTTATCAGGTTTTCCTTCTCATATTGAAATAATCGACCCATGGGATAGCTGTTCCTTTGTTTACCATCTCGAGCGTATTAACAAGGCAGAAAATAAGACGAAATAAGAGGCAAGTGCACTTTACGTCTCCGTTCGGCTTTAATGTTTAAATTTGCATTAATTCCGTCGATACGTTTAAAGCTCGAAAAATCCTCGGGATTCGTAATGATATTGAAATGAAGTTGAGCGGGTGACTCGATAGTCGATGATCCCCTTCTGGCAACTGTAATGCCTCGTGAGGAATGCAAGTAGTTTAATCGATTCCGAAAAGAATTTTAAACGAGCGAGCGACGACTTGACCGAAAACCTGGCGGTGCTTGCGATGTTTGCCCCGCGCTCAAAGGAGAGCCGCAGGATCGCCGCGAAACTTGGTTGCCGCGTGGCTTATAATTCCGTTGACCGACGGTATTGCGGCGCGACGCCGGCGGGGTCATTTCGCTAAGATACGTATCCTGGATTTCGGCTTCCGGATTCCGGCCAAATGATCCGTGTAGTGGAGGGCGCATCAAACAAGTTTAACAAGAACCTCGTAAGGGTCAATAGTTGGGCGAAACTCATCGCCAACTATGCTCGAATTTTGGATCGTTAACAGTTCACTGGATCCAGTAATTAGTAACTTTCGATCGACGAGTTTGAATGGCTAATGCATAACGACCGGAGCACTTGTTTACCTCTGGATTGCGCTGCCATTTTTTCAACGTCGAGTGTCTTGTTAGACTAGGCAAAATGGTTTGGGTTAAGCTCCGATCTAGCGTACATTTGATTTTGGAAACAGGAAATTCGCTAATTGTTCGTCTTGAAGCAACTGACAAGTGGGAATGTTCAGATTATCAATAGATGGCTCTGTTGGCAATATAGGGACAAATCTATTCCTGGGCACCTTTTGAAGATATTTCTACATAACTGCTTCGGAGGACTAGCCTATGTATGTTGTGGTAGGTTCCACTGTATTATCAAAGCAGCAGCCCTTCAAAAGTTACACTGCAATTTCTACGATATCTACATGTCGTATGGTAAATTTTGCTGTAATTGTAGGACGTTTTGAGATCCGGCAGGACACAGTAAGATATTAGAGGTTGAATTCTATTTACAACTACACGCACGAATGAAGCACGTCATACGACCTGACAAGGTACCGGGGGCAATGAAATTGTAACGATTCATTACCGCAAGCGGCTTTTACAGCACGCAAACATAAAATTCGAGACAATTAGAAAATATAATGGTCGAGTGATAATTAAACGTGCAACGGCGACACACGCGTTTTACGTTGCGCCTCGAACGAAATTAATGCGCGGCATTAAACAAACGCGGAAAAAGCGCGGCGTAAACGCGACGACGGCCCGTAAAATTGGAGCGTATTATTCGCGAAACGGCACTCGATTCGTCGAAGCGGGCGCAATTATAGAAATAATAGCGGATCTGGATCGCGTTGCGTTTTAATGGAATAATATATCTAAATAGTTATCACGCTAAGTACGGATGAATTATTCATCAATTGCGGCGATCCTCTTTCGGCATGCAATGTTGTAACAGTCGGCGCTATTGAAACGTGAAATTATTGGGGGACCGGGGAAAAACATTTTTTCCACGTCAAAATTATTAGCGGTAGACCCCGACATCCCATCGGTATTTTCGCTGTGGAATTGTAGATTTTATTCTAATTGTATCCCGTTTTATTTATCGCCGGTAAAGGCATCGGGTGATAAAATGGGTTACGACTGTATTTGTATCGCGCATTTTTATTGCCGAATATAATACGATTCGGATCGGCCGGGTGGCGCGCTTTTTGCCGGGCGGAATAAATACGGGTCTTCGGGCTTTATCAGTTTAATTAAATTTTATTGCAAACGACGGGCGAATAAAAATTTACTTTGCCGAGCGGCCGGCATTTTAATTTGCCCGAGCTTTTTCGCGAAACGCGCGGGAAAAAATGTAAAGTATTAATGAAACAAGAGCCGGGATCAAACGTGGCGCTCGGCGCGAATTAGACGCCATCTGACGTCGCTTCGTTAATTTATTTGAACGCGTGCGCGGAGGAATCGGCGTCGAGGAATAATAATCGACCTTTTTCTGGTTACGACCTTTCGAAATGCCAGCTACGGACTCCCATCGAACGCCGTGCCATGATCGATCGCGGGAAACGCGACAAGCTCGTATAAATAGCTCCTTAAATTAATGTTTGATTGTCGAAAGTGACGCGCGACAGTAACAATCGCATGACTTTTCCCGGCGGATGAGAGCTCTCGAGAAGCACCAACGTTTTGCGAAGATATACTGTGAAAAACATATATTTGCCTATGAATGTCATACATTATAAAAACCAATGTCTTATTTAAAAGGTTTCCGATAATAAAAAGATGGGTTGAAAATTAAAACATTTGAATCGTTTTAAAGCCCTGAAACTCTTTTTGTTTCTTCACAATTTTAAATTTCTTCGCATTCTATTTTTTCACTTTTTTAATTTTTTATTTTTATGTAAATGTTCTTCTAAAAAGTGTAATTTGTTATACAATTTCAGACATTTGTAGAATCTTCAATAATTTTTCAAATTCTCGTATCTGAAGAATAATTTCTTTACGTCTTATTCGAAATAAAGTCCATGTCAGACTTCACTCGAAACGGCTTGCTCCTGCGTTGTTATCAGTATTATTATTTTTCATCATAGCCGCGACTGCTTGACTCGCGCGTACCCCGGAATTAAAAAATGACGCGCATAAATCTTAATCCGGCTCGTCAGAAAGTTTTGTGTTTCTCGGTTTTATAGTAGTCCCCGGTGGCGCATAGGTTACAATTTTACAGCTCGAACTGCGTGCGTGGTCCTTATTTTGTCGCTGCCGCGTTTTATCACTTAAATTACGTCTGTTATGTTGACCGAGGCACGACACACCTTCGGGGACCGAGGGACATTATTAAAAATAGATACACGTAATGTAACTGCAAAGCGATTTAAGTTGAATGGCGTAATCAGACCAAGTTTGATGCGCGTCGCCGAAAGTTGCGGCGAGTTTGCAAAATGGTTAACTTGCGTGGCATCGTCGTGGTAATTAAATTCATTAGCGAATGGTAATTGAAAAAAATTGTCCGTCGAACGAGGTCATCGCTGAATGATTCAACGAGAAAAACAGGATTCAGATGGAAACATTTTTCTTCTTGTGGATAGAAAAAAATTGTTTTTTTTTAGGAAAATATGTTTGAGATTGCTGAATTTGTCAAAACCTACACTGTAAAAACTCTGCAGGGTTAGATGAGCGCGAGTAAAAAAATTGTATGAAAATAGATCTAAATGCGATGAAAAGCTAAATGGGATCGTAAATAATCAGAAATTGAACATTTTTTTGTACGAAAAACTGAACTTTAAATTCAAAGTTTGTTTTTAGTACAAAAAAATTATCAAATCCTGATCCCTTTAACCTGAATCAATGAAATTTTCGGAAAATGATCTGAAATTGTTAGGCTTAAGAAAAATTTGTTGAACTTTGTAGATTTTCTAGAAAATACAATCAAATTTGTTAAATTTACTGGAAAAAGGATCACTAAATTTTACAGAAAATGATTAAACATTGCTACATTTGCTGGACTTTCTGAACTTGCAATAATTGCTCAGAAATGTCGTTGCAACTATCAAATTTGATTTTGATAGTTGAGATTGTTTTTAAACGTATTAACAATTTGCAACCACGTTGACATTAAATAAAATATTCAAATCAAAATAAAAAAATAGGTGAACGGCCAATCGTTCTATAATACCAATATAAATTCACGCTGCACCCGACATTTTTGTAAAAGTGCCAAAACGTCAGTTTTCCATAGCATTGCGAATTTCACAAGCACATATCCATAGTCGGCGCCTTATTCGTAACAATTTAGCGTCGATATCGCGAACATCGCGTAAACTTAAACCGTGGCATTCATCGTCGCATTTGCGCTTCGAAATGTGAAGTATGAGTTACAAGCGTTGGAAAGTGGTTTTTAAGCGACCGGAGAAGCATTTTTCGAGACGCATTTCGCAAATGTGAACACCAAGTTTATCGTTATTTATCAATCGTCGTATCGCGGAATCGTGCGATTCCTAATCGCATTCCGACGAATTCACGCGAGTCACTGAATTAGCGTGAAATTAATTAACCTCGTAAGAATGATTTGTTTATCAAATTGTAGAACGAACATTTCGACGAAACGCCGTTTTCTCGAGGACGAAAAATGGACTTTTCAACTTCGTTAGGAAAAACAGCAAGCGATGCTTCGCCTTAACTGTTCGACAAATGTTTATTCGCGTGTAATTATATAAATATATAAAAGGTAGTTACAAATATATGCAAATGTCATTTAAACTCTGCGCAAAGTTTAAATAAAGCCGCGCGGAGGACGTATTTGCAGAGAGATCGCGCAACCTTTGTTTGAACTTAACATTAATTCGTTGTAATGGTGAATTTTATGTTTAAAGTTGTTTCAAGAAATGCGTGGCATCACGTGACCGAAAAGTAGCAAGAAGAAAGGAGATTTCGGGAGAAATTATGAAAACAAGTTAGGTGTTAAGACAACAACAATTTCGTGTCATTTCGATTATTACTGCTACCCAACTCGAATATGTTAATTGATAAAAAAAGTTAAAATTTACATTACATTGAACAAAACGTCTTCATTAAGCCCCGTTTACATATATAATAAAACGTTGCAATTTAGAAAAATTAAATAAGTTATTACGGTTTTGCGCTAGCAGAAACTTTTATGTTACACGCATAGTTGATTTCCACATTTTGAATGCTACCTCAGTAGACGGTTTTATCGTAAACAAATGGTAATTACGAATCTTTTTCGTTATCCCATTGTATAATGAACATTGCATGTTCAATCCTACAAAAATATTTTCCATATCACTTTCCATTGACTTGATTGAAATATGCCGTACAGGAAAAGCAATATGAATTAATGCAACAACAGTCTCTGTCTTTTTACATTCCGGATTCGTTATTTCAATGATTAATTTCTCTCATTCGGTTTGCTGCTATTTACAACTTTTGGTGTATCAAAAATGAAAAACAGTGCAATTTAATCAATAAAATTCCCAAATTCAGACCCATCTGAATTTGACAGTAGATCAATATTTCAAGAAAGAAATTTTCAAAAATAATGTACGTATATAAATGAGTTCTCATTAGAAAATCATAATAAATATCGATTAGACGATTTGAAATATATTACTGAATTCACTGAATAAATACAAGATTAAATTCTTGCATTTCGTATTTAAATCATTCATAATGCAATAAGCATTGGATATCGAACTATATATTTGGTTTCAAATAATGGATGCAATTAAGGAAATTATGGTTTGTTTGAAATATTTCATACGTAATAATATATTGTATAGCATTGTTAATGTTAATTCCAATTTTTACGAGTGATTGGAATTAATCAGGTTAATAATTGTACCGATAGGTTCGATAGACATATGATAATGATTTACAATCAACGTTGGTAAGTCTATTTTAAAGACGAACAATATCACCGGGATATTCGAATGCCTTTTTAATAACTTGGCATGCATCCGGAAGATGGCGCGCTAAATTTCGTAAATTCCTTTCTATCGGACGGTCGTATATTTCTGCGAGATGCGGGCGAGGGTGGGAGGTGTATCGAGAGGTGGATTAAAATGGCACGGTTCCGCGGTTATTGGCGGTTATAATGTGTCTACCGATATCAGATAGCCGCTTGTCGGAGAAATGGTTTTAAAAGAGGAGAAAAACGGGAGAATGCGGTTCCGATTCGATTGATTGTTTGGGTGCGATGAGGGAATGGAGAATGTATTGAACTCGTATTAAATTTATATCAATTTTTTGAACTAAACAAATATTATGTTGGGACGAAGACGAATGTAATATCGACATAATCTGGAGAAACGGGCAAATAAAAAAACTAGAAAAGCAACAAGAAAACATTGTTTGCTAAATTTTTCCGCTTCTGAGGCAGGATTTTACCTTCAATTCTAACATTTTAAAGTGTTTAAAAAATTAGCAAAATTATTTTAGTACGATTGCATCCGTAACCTCTATGATCCAATTTCAAGTACTTAAAGTCAATTTTTCGATAAAAAACTCTATTTGTATCTAAATAGAGTTTTTAGGGTACTCTAATCGCGGTCATTTTTCATCCACCATTTCCGGACTGTAATCAATCACTCCGAAACGATTGCAAACAATCGTCAACTGGGAAAACAGTGCCGCCTCCGAGGTCGGATATCCTTTGACAGCGAGCCCGTTCCGCCCGCGATACCTCATTAATATTCAGTTTCGTCTACCTTGTTATTTAAGTTTCATAAGGCAACTGACGAGCGTTTATAAAATGCCGCGCGTACCTTGGAACGAACCGGATCATTACCCGAGAAAAAAGGTCCCGGTACAAATTGTCTCCGATAAAACTGACTGACAGTAATGTCTCGCGAGCGTTGCAACTTTGCGCGATACCAAATCCGGCCCATCCATGCACTTCCCGCGCCCTTCGAAAAACCGTTAAACTCTTTTTCCTGGGTCGCGCCATCTTTTTTCAACTATTTTATCGCGGACAGCGCCCTCTTTTCCTTGATTGAAATTTATCAATTTCCGTCGTTAAATAGTGTAATTAAATTAAATTCAAAATTGAATCCAAACAAATTCATAAGGTGCACAATTAGAAAAATTCATACATGTGGCGCCCTCTGTTCAAGATGTTCGAAGGGTAGCATCCTCTATAAAAATGTGAGACATAGCATCCTAAATTGAAAAAAATATGTCTAATGCACGGTGCCATTTATTTAAAAATCAATTATACCTATCATTGAACTGCACTTCTTGTGAGAAAAAGAACGGGAAAACCGCCACCTATCGGAGGCTAACAGCAACTTCGCTCCTATCGCTGATTTGACGAAATGATCGGTCGAAATCGGCTCACGTTCCGCGGGAAACTTCGCGAAAATGGCTCGTTTGCTCATCGTCGGTAATTTCATGTTGGTTCTGGCTCCCGAAGCTATGTTGTTTGAATTCGCGTGCGTTGCGATGTTGCGACCTGCGAAGCGGGCGAAAAACCGGCGCATTTGTAACCGGAAGGGACGGATTCCGCTAGATCGTTTATTCGCCGATGGGATCCGTGGTAATCGTGCTCGAATTCACCTCCCCCTCCCTGCCCCTTAGGCGGTCTTGGGTCTTTGGCTGATTTGGGGTCGCTCGTTGGATAAATATTTGGATTAACCTGATTTAACGGTGCAGTTGAAAGGGGGGGGGGGCTAAATTTAGACCACGTTCCAAGAGAGAAATGGAAGTGTTTCTCCTCTTCCCCTACTCTACTTCCCCCGGAGGAGGGAGGCACGTTTAAGTCTTGAAAGGCAGTTTTGCGTGAGACGGCAACTTGAAATGACGTTTATCATTTGCGATTTTTGCACGCCGAGGTTTCGCTTGTTTTCAACGGGAAAACGAGCGTCTTCCGGTCGGGCAGTTTGATGGACAGGTTTCAGAGAGTTGGTGTAGAAGTATGGGGCATCGCGTTGGGAAGCATTGGGTGACGAATTAAAAGAAAAATATACGAGTAATGCTGGGGTAACTGAAAATGAGTTTGAAGTTGTCAGGCTTCATAAAAAACATTTTAAGAGAAGAGAGAAAAAAGAAAAGAAAGAAACAATTCCAATCACAATTTCAATGATTCGAAAAATATTTTTATCACTAAATTTGAAATCGCTAGAATTTTTTCTAGGATATGCGCTAGAGTTTCTAGAATTGTTACTAGAACTGCTGTCAAGTTTTGTACCAACTTCCAAATATGTTTTTCGTCACACATGCACGTAAAGTCGAGCTTTACTTCCTGAATTTAGGGAGCAAAACTAAAGGTGTTTTACTCCCTTGGGAGTAAAGTTGAGTTTTTCTCTCGCAATTTCAGGGAGTGTAACGAAAAATAAAAAAAAAACTTGCTAGTGTAATGAAAAATATCGTGTAACCTCGGGGAGTAAAACGGAGTTTTACTCCCTTGGTTAAAAATATACTATTTCATAGGAGTTCAAGAGCAGACATGGGGAATCGTATTGAGGGATATAAAGTATAGTATAGGGTGACGAATGAAACAAAAATTATATAAATGATGGGCAGGCATTGATTTCATATAGAGATAATGATTACATTTTTTAATGTGAAGATTCTAAATTGTATATTATTATCTATGTTTCAGGTAAGGTGTCTATAAGAAGCTGTGTAGAATTCATAACGTCAGCGATTTTACAACTCCGAACACTCTCATCGCGCATGCGCGGTGATCAGTCGCGCGCTCAGCCAATGTTTTCATGGCGCGAATGACGCGGATGTTTAAATACCTATTTTGATACAATGTGCATATTAGAGGGTTGTGTCGACAAAATAGCACGTGCATTATTCCCGAGATGGGTGCGAAAAAGCAAAACGTAAGTAATTACATAATTATATAAATAAATTAATAATTAATAATTTAATTTATTTATTGAAAACTGAAAATTACTCTAAATTAAACTAAGTTAAACATTCAATGAAATAATAATTTCATTGAATGTTTTTATGAAATGTCAGCATTTTACAATTCAGAAAACTATTTTTTTAAACTACTTTTAGATTGACAAATGAGCCGTTTGTCTATGGAGCAAATGTGATAAAAAATGTGTAAGTTAATTTGTAAAATATTAAATAACAGTCTGATATAAATAGTGAATGCACACATCTTTTCAAAAATATTTTTATATGAACAATATATATATTAAGTATAAATAAATTCAAATAATTTGGTTAACTACGTTTAACTGATTGATTTTACTACAACTAATATTAACTGTCAATAATTAATTAATTATTAATCAATTATTAGTTAATTAATATGCTAATTAATAATTAATTGATTAAATTTATATTAATTAAATGATTAATTAATTAATTAATAATTAATTGTCAATAAGTTCAAATTATGTTAAAGTATTGAATCATCCATTTTAAATTCTAACACGATCGCATTACGCACCAAAGCTTAGTTCCCGGAATGCAGTTGCGTTAGGAGAAGATGCTCCGTTGCGTTAACAGAAGAGTTGCGATAAGCGAAGTTGCGTTAAGGGAGGTCCGAGTCCTGATGCTAAAAATTGGAATGTATCAGAAACAGAATTTTACACACAAAAAATAGAAATGCACACAATGCGGCTAATAATATAAATAATGGTAAGATTTGTGCAAAAATTGCGCCAGAAAGGAACCAAAACGTGTTGAATACCACCCGTGTTATATAAAAAATTCTTTGCTATCTCCAATATGAATCTAATAATACGGATTATTATGGAAAACAATGTAAATGATACGGAGTGTAAATGTTATGTACAAATAGCATTAACTCATGATATGTTATTGCACCACGAAACTAATGTTAGCATAATGCAAACATTGTTTCAATTTGATTTACATGACCTGTTTTGATGCAACTCTTGATTTCATACGAAATTAACATGGTTTCAAAATTAACATTGCAGTACTTTGCGGTCATTCGAAATTCCTGTATTATTGATAGGATTATCTATCAAAACGTTAATTGCAGATATAACTAGCTTTAACCTAAATAACTGTTCTATTGTTAATTGTTTACAAAACTTCAAAAACATAACTCGAAATTCTAAAATATCTATTTTAAAGTGAATATTTTTTCCACAAAAATGCTTAAGAACTTTTCTTACTTAAAGCAGTCATGCAATTTTTTGTGAAATCTACTATTTGTTCACGTACAAATTACTTTTCTAAAACGTTCACATTTGTCAGATCTCATTTCACTGACAACGAACCTAACCTCTCGACACTCGACTCCGTAAATGTTTCACATTTGATGTCTTCAATCAAAGGCATTTTAAACGTCTTTTACACACTGCACCTACGTTCCTCCACGAAATATCTCATAAAGCGCCTGATATCATAAGACGGCTAAATCTTGCAAGACACTTCAAAGACACGTGTTTTTGCAGTGCACCTTCAGCCTTCCAGTTTTATGAAAGTAGAAAGTATGACAATAACGAATATCGTCTGTTGACACCGTGGCAATCATAAAAATATTAGATTTGGAAGAAATACTAAAAATTCTAAAAATTCCAGAAAATTCTATAAAAGTTCTGAAAAAATTCTATAATTTTTGGAAATTGCTCAAGAGTTTACATAAATATCTAAACATTCACAAAATTGACTAAAAAATGGACTAAAAAATACAAAAAATATAAACGCTGCACTCAAATATATATTTATTTGCTATTAATATTCATTTATTTTTCCCAAATAATTCATTAGAGTGGAACCATTTCAAATAAATTATTTAGTTATGTTAAAGTGAATTTATTTGGAACTAATACATTACTTTTCTGAGAGTCAAACAAATCTCACTCATCAGTCGAACATCAATTACTTAAAACATTAATAAAGAACGAGTATAAACTTCGCCTGTCGACGCCCAACGGCTTTGCCGGTTAACATTTAAAAATGGCCCACTACAGCCGCGCGCTGACTTACAATCGTCCTCAAAGCCCGTTTAATACCTTTTCCGCGCAGCCCTCCATCAACTTTACATCCGCGGCTGACATATTTATAATACCGCGCGCCGAAGCGGCGCTCGCGATACGTAAACCCATTAAAGCCGCTGAATTCCATTTCATCGGCCAGATTTCGCATCTCAACTTCAACACGCTGATCCGGCACTTAAAACGCCTCGCGTAATCCGGAAATAATTGTCCTAATGAACGTTTAGAACGTGCGGCGGAATTTTTGTAACGATCCGGCTCGAAGGACCATTATTTCTCGGAAACGAAAGATCGCGAAAGTTCGCCAGATTTTTTTCGATTTTCGCGCGTTCGTGAAAAACTGTGTTAGTTGGATTTCATGAAATTGGGGTCGGCTTACGGAGGTCAACTATCCAAGACAATGTAGACAAAAATTAGATACTTGTACTTGACTACTGTTTTCACCATGAAATTTGCATTTAAATACATTGTTTGGGCAAAGTTTAATAGTAGCAAATTTGAATATTACAAGTTGCAGCAAATGGGATTCCTTTTTTCTTCAGTTTCAATGATAATCGACTTTCTGATGTTTTCACTTAGTATTAATTTAGCAACTTTTGAAATTGAATAACTCAAGTTGCAACAAGTTGAAGTTCTCAAAGTTTTGCATAATCACAGAAGACAATGTTAAAAATATTTTGTCAAATCCCAATAACAATGCGACATTTTTCAATTCCAAACTTCAATTCAAATTCACACTTCCTAGCAACAACTACACTCTAGCAATTTTCGTAACAGGATATCTTGAACTATACCAAGTCCAACTTCGTACAATCGCTTCGAAAATGTTATTACACCCTTTCGAAAAAGTTAAACGACGTATTTCCTTCGGTTTATATCCAAGAAACGGGCGAGAAAAGAAGTCGCTGATTAATGTTGATTAATCGTTTAGCGATCTTTCGGTCGAGCTACGCTGACTCAATCAGTCGAATTATTCGTCGATCCACGATGAAACGTACTTCGGCAACGATTAAGTTGAAATTCGGCGGCGAGCTTTAACTAACGATTATACGCCGTAATGGCCTCGATGATCAAATTCTCTCTATCGAGTCCATTCCCCGCACTAAAACTCGCTGAAAGCGCTCGTCTAAACAGTCATCTATATACATATTTGATTCCGACCGATCATCATTAGAGTGTACATGTTACCGATGATTGCGACAAGCAGCCGGCGTTCGCGCTATCGCGACGACGCAATATGCGGACTCGTCGGACGTTAATGTCGTTATGAATTAAGTCTCATGACCGCACTAATGAATATTCAATTGCGCGTACAATGCCGGCTACTTTTGTCGCGGGGAATTCTTCGTCAATTGTCGATTAGCAACTTTCTTCTGTTGAGCGAATTTTTTTGTGTTAAAGAGGGGCGGGGTGAATGAGTGATTACGACATGTGTATGTGAGTTAGGTGACGGTACGAGGTGACAATGAGGTCATATTTGATGGCTGGAGATTTTTATTTCTATGGTCGCTACCCTAGTAACAATTGTGATTATGCTGAGATCAGGGCCTGTCGGGATACCATATCACCTGATCAGAAACTCATCAGGCATCCATATCAGACCCTGACTATCGAGGTAACGGTTGGTATGGATGGAATCCTCATTAGACTCATATTGTGCCGAAAAAAATATAATGACTGAGACGAGAATTGAACCATCGATGCTCAGTTTGTTGTCTGTCCCCGAGCTATTGGAGCATTATATGTATGAGTGAATGTGATATGAATAACATTCTACCAGGTTATGATGTGGCTTGCCTTATCATAACGTGATGAGGCCCTGATCATGTTACCCTCATCCAGTGATGTGGAATTCTAAACAAAACCTGATAAGGCCATGATCAGATTGCCATATCATAACCACATGGAAATTACCTGGTCAGGACCTGATCAGTTTTTCTGATGAGATCCTGATGTGGCATGCCACAGAAGGGACATGCCACATCAGGGCCACACAGATTCGACCGTTACAATGCCCCATTGGAATACCTCATAAGGGCCTCGTATGGTTTTGTTCAGGAATCCTTTGATCATGTTGCCACATAAATTACTGATGAGGCCCACACGTCTGATGTGGCATGCCACATTACATTTTCTACTAGGGTAATGTTTGTTGAACAACGATATAGTTTTGATATAGTTTTCCATCTCCTCTTGTAGATTTAAGGTATTTCTCCTGTGAAGGGCTGTATAATTAGGGTGCCAAATAAAATATGTGTATTTTGTTGAAATAAAATTATTTTTTTAAGGAATTTTGTTATGAAAAGTCTTTTTGTCACGGTAGAAATGCGTTTTTTAACTGTTATTCTTACAAAGTAATTAAAACTTTGTTATTACACGTTCATCAAAACATAGAGATTGTATATCTATATATATCATT
>JABFPB010005288.1:0-13541 GCA_022817645.1 Ceratoteleas bidentatus
TAATTTAAATTTACAGTAAAAATGCTTGAATTTAAAAGTCGGACTTTGAAATTCAAGTATATTTACTTGCAACTAAATTAAAGTAAATATGCTTGAAAACTGCACTATTTTTTTACAGTGTACTTTTGATTGGTTTTGATCATTATAAGTTCATTTTGCGTGTTTTAGTAATTTTTGCAATTGAGAATATTTGTACAGTTTGCGAGAGACATATTTTGTAAAGTATCAGTTGATATATATTTTGTAAACGTTTTGGTGGATTTATAAAAATTCATGATTTTCATCAATTTTTAGAAACCCTTTAATAAAGTGAATTATTTAATTTTTTTATAGAATGTTTGCCCTTCTTTGAAATTTTATCAATGGGATTCTGTATGTATAGGTATATGTAAGTTTTACATTTTTTTGGAATGTGAATATTTAGAAAATATTTCAATTAATTCAATTTGAGTGAACTTCTTGGTACGAATGCATTCTTCTGGCTAATCTGAATGTTCAATATTAAAATTTTGTGCACAACATCTAATATAATGTAAGATATGGTGTAAGACCTGTATTGCATAAACCTGTGCTATTTTATCCCGTCGCACTCCATGTTTGATGTGATATAAGATCCAATACGAGTTTTCAAACGAAAGAGACCGTTAAGCTGCGAAAGGATATCAGATTTTGTATAGGGTCTGAGATCAGATATTTTCTGATGTCAGATTCCATCTTAGAAATATTCTTATGTTGGGTCTGATATCACATCTCAGGCTTTTCAGCGTCAGACATTACCTTCGATACGATGTTAGATTTTTGGGAAAAATTGGATAGAATTTACGTGATATTATAGATCTGTTGGTAGATTTTTACTTAGATCTACTGCCAAATGTCAGATATTAAATTGATGGTTTGGAAGAAAAAGTCTGCTTTTCAAAAGATTAATACATTTTCCCATTAAAATTTAGTTCCCGTTAGTTACATTTTTCACATTAAAATAATTACAAACATTGCAAATAAAAAATGTTTTGGGCATAGTGCAAATATTTTTCCTTTTCCTTTACTATTTCAACATTGATGACTTTTTTCCAAATCAATCTATTTTGCAAATCATAATGTGAACAGTTTGGACAGTTTGAACAAATTAATTATTTGGGTCATTTTTATACCCACATTAGTCAATTTACACATTTAAACTTTTGCAATGTATAGAATCATTTTTCACATTTTTCGTAATAAACATTTTGAAAATCTGTCAAATTTTGCTATTGCTTTACCTCTTTTAAAATAATTCATAACATTATTTTAAAATATACGATCAAAAACATCCATATTCAAACATATATATAACTTTTCACATTTTCTCAAATCCATCATTTTTATAATAATAAACCGTTGAATTTCGTTACGAATTTTCTGATCAAGTCGTGCCACTCGATTAAGGTAAATTATTTTTAGATGAAATGTGCAAAAAAAACAACGCAACGTTTCTTGTTGCCAGCATGGTTTTCAAGAGGAGAAAGGAGATGTCGAAATGTAGGTGAAATAGGCTTGCACAAGAGTGAAGAGGTGCTGACGTGGTCATGTAGCTTAAGCTCCACCCTAACCCCGATCGGTCGATGAAACCCTGCCGATGGGACGCACCTATCCACTTTAAAGTGTCTTGCCTAAGAAGATATTATACAACGACCCTGCACCTCCACGCGATACGCGGACATTTTAATTTGAAGGTCTTCTTATAAATCGGGCATAATCAAACGCGCGTTTCTGATCAGACAACTGATTACGTTTCGTCGGAACGAAGGCTTCAAACGGAATCGTCGAAACGAACGCAAAACGAGGCGTTAGCTCGAATCGCGGATTCGAGATGTTCCGCGGAATTCGACAAAACGCTCGGAATTTAGTGGAGACTCCTGACTTTTGTTTGAGCGTCGGTTCGAAAAACAAATTTTTTGTTCGACGAGCTGGTTTTTCTGCAAAAGTTCGAGATTCCAATTATGTTTTCCATCTGAATTTTACGCGCAAACGACATTTATTTGACTTTTTTCAAATCAGTACAAATTTGCTGTTTGATGTTGAATAAGTCCTAATTTTTTTAGTTTGGATTTTTTGGGTGAAATTAAAATTCAAGATTTAAGGAAAGACATTTTAACATAAACTTTTTGGAATTTCTTCACGGAATTTCAACATTCCGTGAAGAAAATGCTGATTTTTACAAAATCGTCGTTTTTTAGCAAAGTCACAAGTGCAAAGCAGAACATGAAGTCAAATTCCTCGGACTAACCGTTCGGAATTCGCAATCGACTCAACACCCCGCATTAGTCCAGTTACAGCGCCACTTTTCCCCCGAATAATTTCGAGTTACATTAACTGTGTCATTCTCTATCTTTGCAAACCTGATTTATAATTAAACGCGCGCTGTCGTGCAATTTAACGAACTTCGGGATCCCGAGTTCAAAACTTGTTTCGTTCGATTTGCGAACTTTCCGCACAACGCTATTAATGAAAATGGCGCGTGCTTCTTTTTTATGAAATCATATTGTTAATTATTCAGCGCCCCGTGGAAAACGAATTCGCTGGCGAATTCTCGCAAAAATTGCAACAAAAATGTGAAAAAAGGCGAAAATAAAAAAATGTAATTGAATATCACTTCATTTAAACCCCGTAAAATGGGCGAAAATGCAGAGTCGCAATGTAAAATGAGTTAACATTATCTTTATATGAGAATTAAATTTAAATTTCTGATGTGGTCCAAACATTGTATAAAGATCTTACTACATTTGTGTTGATGCAATATATCACATCACAACTATAAGATTTCCATTAACTGAATTTTTTATAAATGCGACATTTACAATAATCTTTATTTATTTCAAGTCGAATTTCGAAATGAAAAAAGATTACAAGAATATCCGATCTGAGATAAAATCTCTTCCCAGTTGAAGTTACACAGAACCTTACATTTGATATACACTCTTTGATAGAAAACTTCGAAAAAGTTTCCTTGCAAAATCCTTCCTCTTTTGCAAACAGAAAAAAATGGCTCGCGGACAAAAAAATATCCATTTCACTTAGAGTTATGAAAAACTTGCAAATTCATCCGCCCTCGGAGCGTTCCGCATAACGGGACGCGCGCAAACTTTTAATCCCGCGAAATAATTGCGTTAATCGGCGGAATCGAGCGGCGCTCTAATTCTGCGCGACGTTTATCATGGCGTTGCATATTTGACAGAAGTAATCAATCACGGCGTTACAGCGGCCGTCGTGTAACGCGGCTTAATTTGATAATTGGCGGGACTGCGCTTTGATGGAAAGCCGAACGGCGTCAAAGAACGAAACAAGCCAAGGGTGTGTCGCCGGCGTTCCAAAACGGAATTGGCGATCGCGTTCGTTCTTAAATATTCTTGTCAAAGTCCATTACCCGGGTTGTTTGGTTTTGTTTAATTGCATAATTCATTACCGATTGTGGGAATGAATTATGCAAATGTCACTTGACAATCTAATCTTTTGAATGTTAAACATTGAAATTGGACGGACAAGTCGGACAGGTTGATTTTTAAGGAATCAAACTCGGAGACGTTATTATAATAATATTAGTTTATAATAATATTATAAACCTTTATCTCTAAACTTCAATAAGAGGAGATGTCAACTTATTGAAATGAGTGTATATGTACTTAAAATAAGCGAATACTCACTTATTAAGGTGTTTCTCCCGAGAAGGGCTGTATAATAAGGGTGCCAAGTAAAATATGTGAATTTATTTAAATAAAATTATTTTTTTAAGCAATTTTGTTATGAAAAGTCTTTTTCCTGCTAGAAATTCGTTTTTAACTGCCATTCTTAAAAAAATAATTAAAACTTTGTTACTACATTCACAATCACGTAAAATAAACGGATTTTCACAAAATTACAGTCTTTTTAACATAATATGAAGATTTTTAAGTGTTGAAATTTAGAGACACCAATATAGGAATATTTTATTTTTTGTATTTTATATTTTGTTATTATTATAAATTATTATTTTATATATACCTATATTTAGAGGTTTGTACAAATATACAAACCTCTCATTATTAATAAAAATTGTGATTCGGTATCTTCGAAGAGCTGCAATTAAAAAGTATAATATCATTCAATATATTTAACACAGTGAGTGAATCGAAAACGTTCATAAAATAAATTCGTACGAAATCAATATACAAGAATTTCTTCATTCACTTGTATGGCATTTTGCAATAAATCAAATTCATCAAATTTTGCAAATTTCGAGAAGAAATATTCACAAATGCATAAAGGTATTTATTTAAATCAGAAAAAGTCGGAATTGTTAAAAGGATTGTTTATTGCTGTTGCTGATTCTCACGAACGCTACGAAATTAATTGCTTCGGAGATTGCACAAACAGATAGACGGACGAAACAGATGTAAGTCATTGTCAAATGAACAATTGGAAGCAATTAAATGTAGTCAATATTGAATTCCTCCGCGCAAGAAAAACGTTTCTGTGTCGCAGTCGTTCGTTTTTATTCGCTGTGGGATAAACAGCCGTCCCAGCGAAGATTGTATGCATAATTTCGAAAATGGGCGATAAAGTGAAATGAAAGGCCTGTTCGAGTTCGTCTAACGACGAGTTTGAGAATTGCTCGTCTACTTTATTCGGAATTTTATTTTACCTCGTCTAACTTATTGTTTTTAAATATCAATTCCGAAACCATCTTCTTTTCTATTTTCACTTTCTCTTTTGCCATTTTTATTTTCAAATACCAATATTGAATCACTAATTTATTTTCGTTATCTACTTTCTATATTACAAAAATTTTGATGTTCAAAACCCGCATTTTCGTTTTATAAAAAAATTATTTTTTACAGATTTGCGACTGTCAAAACTTTTTTGTTCAAAACTATTAAAATGTCAAGATTTCCCTATGAAAATATTGTATAAAAACTTTTGCAATACAAATTTGAGAAAATTGTTGGAACAGCCATTTGTTTTACTTACTTCTGTTCTCTGATGCAAATGTTTAAAAGCACTCTATGTCGCCGTCCTCAAAACAGCCATAGAGTTCAAAGGCCGTGCGGCGTCTAGTTACATAAAAAAGTCGTCGCAATGCTCCGAGTTACAAAGTGCGAATTTTACTCGCGTTTCACTGACACTCGACTGCATTCAATCGATCACTGATACGAATACAAATACTTACCGATCGCCAGTAACAATCGACCTCGGAAAAAGCCTTTGTTTCTCGATCCCGAAATGTCCCTGTCCAAAATTCCTCCCGATTTTGATCCATGTGCAGGATTGCACATCTCTCTCGATCGATAAATAATTCAGACCAGCGCAATCCGATCGGTTACTAAACGCAACCGAATAATCCGATTAGAGCTGCACCATAAGCAATCACGTATAACGACGGACGCAGCCCGTCGAACATAATAATAAAACACACCTACGCGCCACCGGATGTTATCAAAACTTTATCTGAACACAGCCCGTGCATAATGCAACGCTGCGAATATTTCTCGCCGTTGTTTCGTGAAAATATGCGGACGAACTTTATCTCAGATGAAACATTTTTTTTGGCAAAACGCGACGGGCGCTGTAATAATTAATCCATCGCGATTCCGCAAAATGATAATGCTGTCCCGAAATTCCTTTTATTTCTAAATATATCTAAATATATTTTACTATATTTTTTAAAATATTGTTTATCACTTATGTTTCCCAAAAATATATAATATAAAGTATATGTAAAAATGAATTTTACATAAAAGTAATTATGTATTTATATAAAAAAATATATAAAACATATCTTTTTGTCGAACTATATACGTATATATTTTTGCATATATTTTGCGAATATATTTTCACATTTCGGGTCCGAATTTGGCTTTGCGAAAACGCGTGATAACTTTTTCGCGGGACTGCTCGCCACGCCGTAAATTATAACTTTTTGCAAACAAAATAAATATTGCCTCGGCAGATCGGAGATTGCGCGTCACGCGTTTCATGCTATCAGCGCGTTGCGGCGCTTTAATTGAAAATGAAACGCGAAGAGCCCGAAACGCGAAATTAGTTTAAACAAATGCGCCGGTCAAATTTGCGTGGCGATCGAGCGACGATTTGAATCGAAAATTGACTTTCGAAAAAGCGCTTTTTCGGAGAACTAATATTCCCGAAAAATGGGCGACGAAAATTGCGCGCCGACAACATCTCCGCGCCAAGTTTCTCCATGAAAGCAAGCCGGAGCGCATCTCGGAAGAATAATTATAAGCATTCTATTTATGGACAAGATGACGTTCAGTCGTTCAACGTAACTCATAACATCGCGCCGAACGAGTCGTACTTTTACGACATCAATTACATTTCGCAACTTTTTCACCCGGCATCTGGTTACTGTTTGTTTTTGTTTGCTTTTTTGGTTGCAAGAGCATAATTATTGTTATATGCGGTTATTTTGCTTCGCATTTGCGTAATGCGAGATCGACGCGTTTTTACACGACAAATCCGCGGTGGACAAGTCGGACACGATGACCCGGAATGGCCGACTGTTTGGAATAACGAAATCCAGGGTGACCGTCGCGTGAAAGCGTATTTTTCGGCCTGCGTGTTTGTGACAAAGGCGAGCGGATTTAATGGAAAGCCTACAATCAAATTAAGCTGCAAAAATATACGAATCTGCGCGCAGATATGCACTTTCGGCTGATGGCCGCTAAACGCTAGACGAAAATTTTTTTTCGCTTTCAACTGCGAAATATGTGAAACTGTTCGAATGGATTTGAAATGGCAAGAAAAGACTTTTTGAAATTAAATTTTTTAGATTATATTATTTTGGATTTTTTTATTTTATTATTTTTATTTTGTCCAAAAAATGTTGGGACAAAAACTGTTTAAAAGTTTTTTAAAGGTCTTCATTCGACAGTTTTGGTTTCTGAAATAATTAAAAAACTTGTTGATTAACGTTGTACACAGGTTTCTGTAACCTTAAACGTGTTATGTTTTAATCAAAATATTCTGAAAAGGGTTTGACAATGATCTGAAAGTAAACTGAGAAATGCTATTTTAGATCTTTAAAGAAGTTTGTGAATTTGTTTGTTTTTTTAAGAGTATCTGATTTAACTAGTTGTTGTTTTGACTAGTGTGTTGTGAATGATACATTCGAAAAACATCCGACGACAACTAGCAATTGAAAAATGAGCATGTAAAGACGAGAAAAGTAATTCGGACTCGAGCGATTATAAATGATTTGGCATTGGGGACCAAATTTAATGGCGAGTGACGCAATATAATGTGCATGATTCATCATATAAAAACGCTACAACTCGAGCATGCTTGAAACTTGGCGCTTAATTAAAATAGCGGCGTTGTTTAATTAAAAATTGTTAATTAAAAACGCCCGATTGGGAAACTCGTTCTAAAAAAAGCAAAACTTCCGTCGATTAAATCGAATCAGTCCAAATGTGTTTTCTTTGGAGAAACCTGGGAACAAATGCAACTCAAAATTTGTCTGAAAATGAACATTTCTTACAAACCCAAACCAATGCCGAATTTTATTTCAAATGAAACGAAGCTAATAGTTTCAATTTTCCAACGCGTTTTCGCGGATTCCCAGTGAAGCGTCTAAAATTATATAATTTGAACATTGAAAACGCAATTATTGAGTTACATAAAATTACTCGCAACCTTCGATGTTCAGTTTTTAACGTAACTAGCAGCTAAAGTTAACTTATCTGCCAGGCCATCCCAATTAAAGTTGCGAGCAATAAAGTTCGGCGGACGATTAAGATATAGTCGCTGAAGCGGAATTAATTTCAAAGGGCCTGCATCGACAATTTGAGGTTTCGAAAAACTGGTTTTAAAATACTTCAGAGTCGTTTTTTGCCGAATTTTTTATCGGCTTCCAATAATACGCGCTGCAGAAGACCTATGTTTGATGTGAAGAAAAAAATGAGAAAAATGATAGCGCTGAAAAACGAGACTCTGATCTGAGGACAAATTTCTATAAATTTAAGAATTTCTATAAATATAAGATTCTGCAACTGTTATAGACTTTTTGAAAACTTTTATCAAATTTTGCGAACTTATTTTCAGACATTTTTAGACTTTTTCCCAAAGACAAATAATTTGACATTTGTTTGAATTATTCAATTATTATTAATTTTAAGATACAATCGACATTGTAAAAAAGCAATTATAACAATTTTAAACAAAATCATAATTTATCCAACGTGTTACTGCATCACTTTAATTTTGAATTTCGTTTTTCACGATTTCTAGAAAAGAGTTTTATAAAGAATGAACAATTATTCTGTCTTTAAAGAAGTCTCTGATTAACTTTTTTAAAAACTCTACGGTCCTCAAAAATTGTATCTCGTAAAACTTCTAAAGTACACTTTATCCTTCCGCTGCAATTAAACCTTTTTACCCTCCCTAAAAATGCAAAAAACCATTAATCCCCATCCAAACTCCAATCTCCATTCATCTCTGTCGCGCAACGCATCGCGGCAATTCGTAACAATAATTTGCACGCGCAGTCACATAATCTAAATTTGCCGAGCCGCTTCGATTATCGAGAGCGTCTGTATGTGCATTTAAATAAATGCCATACATGCGGCGCGCGGCCCTGATTCGTCGCAACGTCGCCGACTCGAAACAATCACGCGGAGAAATTGTCGTTTAATTATTCCGGCATTCCTCGGTGGCGGTGAAAAAACGCGCAATCGAATCATCTCATTTCAAACGCAAATTGAATCTCGCGTCCAAATAAAGCCTAACGACTCAATTTGCCGGTCCGTCTTGCGGCGCGAAAAAGGGAGCGCAAAAAAAGCGAAACGTCTTTTGAAGTCTTTCGCTAAAAATAGTCGCGGGTAAACAAAACGCGCGACGCCGAAAATCATTTGCAGCGCAAGACGACTCGTCGACTCGGCGAGCGCAAACAACGCGAAACCCCGCGATACTTCCGTGGCTTTGCATAAAGGAGGCGCGCGACGCCACTTTGACGTATCAATGGTCGTTTGTTCTCGTTCATTTTTTAATAAAGCGCCGCAAACCAATCGGAAAAACGACCGCCGTTCGGCTAATTTGACGACAAAATCGTGGGAGGTCGATGGCTTAAGAGGAAGTGTCGGATCTGTTTTACCGACGGTGGTAAATGAATGATTTTAAGTGAATTTGGAAATTAAGGTGGTAAATTGTTGATTTTATGTTTTAAATGTTGATTTTCGGGATCGGGATCGGGGTATAGGGGAATTTCTTTCTTTGCCACCGGAAGTCGACGTTGCAACACGATCTTGGGAGGAAAAACTACACGCAGAGCCGCGTTACCACACGCGGACGCTCGTTTTTCAACGCATGTTTCGTTTGGTTAACGTTTTTGAAGAAAGAAAAATTTTGAAGGCTGAACTGTTGAGAGAAGTGTCGATTAAAGAGGACGAAGTTGGTTTTTTAGGATGACAATTAAGAAATTTCAAGCGTATTTTCGATGATATTATATAATTCTGAGAGGAAAAATAGCATTTATTTAAAAATCTGAATAAGATTTTACAATAATTTATATTTAAAGATTCTATGTTTAATTTGTTTGATATATATAATTTCGAATGGAAAAATAACATTTTTTACAAATCGATGACTAAGATTTATCATTCATTTATATTTATTACATAATATATGTATTATTACTTGTCTTTGTTCTTTTTTTTCAGGGTCTCTAAATAGTTGAACGAACAGATTTATTTATTCGTAATGTCACAACAAACTTTTGAAAATGTGATGTTTGTCTGGACTAATTAAATTAGTATGTTCGTAATGTGTGCTTAGAGTTTACAAGTGAATTAATTAAATTATCACACTTTATAGTATTAAAATATTGAGGGTAAACTCGAATAAAAATTATATTATTTAATTATTTGTTTAAACAACTTTTAATAAACCAATTTATTAAAAGTTGTTTCGTTTGTAGTCGAACTTGGTATCTCACAATCTCCACTTTGGACAATGAATATAGTCTCCCCTCACATGCATGATACGGTTATTGATCTAAAAATCGATATTTGTCTATAATCTCCAGTTTATAACGCTCTCCTGTTTAGTAAGCAACTAGAAATTCGGCTTAATCTGACCGAAGTATGTATCTAAGTGAGTTGCATTATCAAGGAAACACGTTAAATTAATTATTCAAACTTTTAGCACAGTTCATTTTATAAAATCATTTTATACAAATTAATGAAGACTTATAGGTCCACAAAAAATTATGGACCTGTAAGTATTTGCCCACTTTTGTTTGAAGGAAATGAAATAAAATTATTTACTTTTACTTTTTAACAAAAATATTTTCAGTTAATATTTATACACAAATTAGAAAAGGTGTACGTTTACAGACATTTATAAAATTATTCGTATACTCTCAAAATTTTAGCGGAGCACTTATCCACTTAGGTTTAATGTACGTATAATATACGAGTCCCATATACGTATATTATACGTTATGTTCTATCCAATAAATATTATTCCAGTACGTACAGAATTCATTTCCAAATTCGTTTTCTGAATTCACGAAACCTTTGCCTCTATCATAAACATTGATAAAATAGAAAACGATAAAAAATGTTCCCTAAAACTCCTCTTATTGTCTATCTCTCTATCCAAGAATAACCAAAACTTTACAAGACTCAATTTCCCCTACTTTTCCACGTTTATCAAACAATTTTCATCATTGTTTCCTAACTTTGAAGTTTTCCCTAGTTTTCCAAGTCGAAACATGTGCAGCTTCTTATGTTAATACGTTTCCCGAACTCCCCTATTCACTGCATTCCCTCAGAAAATGTTGCTTGAGAAAAGTGTGTGATTCATAAAACCATCTGCTCTTTTGTTAGATCCAGAATTTTACCGAACCTATAAAAGTTTGTACCAAAACTTTGAAGTATCGACCGTAAAAATTTGGACACTCAAAACTAACAATTCTGTCATTAATATTCTTACTATTTATACTGTCGTTATTGACGTTAGTTGACAGTAATTTTATGTCCAAATTCTGCCCAATTATACGGGCGGCAGGCTTAATATAATATGCATTATATTTGAAGGAACATTTGTTTGACTTTGCATAGTCGAAACTTGAGTACACTGAGAAAAAAGTAAATGTCAACTATGAATTAACTGTAAGAAAATAAAAAAGAAAGAATTAGTACATTTAAATAACTAGTTTCAAGTAATTCTTTTCGATCTATTTTATATTGTTACTCACGTTTGCGTTTGTGCCCACATCTTATTTCAATGATCCTCAGTAACATAATATAATACCGAGTAGTTAAATTAATAAATAAAAAAACAATTATTCAAAATTCAATAGTTCGAATCTAATAATCAATAATTCAACATTCTGTTCTGGGTATCTTCCTCTGTCTGCCCTTCATTTTAAATCGCACTGTACATATAAGAAAGTATACTACAATTTCAAACTGGTATATGAAAAATTGTGATCAACAGCCGACTAAGCCAGCATATACAGCAAAGAGTCAAAGAACTGTTTACTCATTCTTATATTTACCTTTTGAGAACACTGAATTTAATGTGTTAGTAATGTAAGTTAATTTGACATATGTACATAATAAAACTACTGTATATTTATATATTATAATAAAATTAAGGCCCCTTCAATAACATATTTATATATATAAATAAATACGTTTCAAACTCAAAATGCCGTTTTCAATATATTTCTATCTTCAGTTCCCTATCTCTTTTTCACTAAAACATCCTCTATCAAACCATTTAAAACCCCACTAATCATTCCTCCCAATTTCCATCTCTTTTCCTCTAACTTTCCCAAATATTCCTTCTACCTCAAACCGAAACCATTTTGCACAAACAAAACAATGTTGACACCAAAGCAATCCTCTTGTCACAAAGCAAATCCTCTCCCAACAAAAGGAATCGATTCCATCTGAACTTTCTGAGCACCTTCCGTGAAAAAAATCGCGTGCATCCGGTGAAATCGATCGGTTCACTCACCGTACTCGTAATAATACTCCGATGTGGGCGCGCGGCTGTACCGCCGAACGTTGTTGTTGGCGGCCGGCGTAACGGTGAAGCGGTCCATCGCACTCGCGCTGGCGTCGGGCGATTGCGGTGCGAGTCAACGGTGCGGTCGCGGGGTTCTCGCGGCGCATCGGGACCGGGTTGACGCGGGCTCGGGCCAGTGCTGGCAGCGACGCGACGCGCTCCGCCGACGCTATAAGTGGCCACTAAGCCGGCCGCGCGCCTTTCTATCGGGCCTGCAGCTTCTAACACCGAAACTCCGCCGCTCACGCTTATTCATGATAGCCGCGCGACTGACGAATCGCCGGGCCGCAGCTGTCGCGAACACGCGCGCACCGAGCACGCCGCGCTGTCGTCACGGGCGTGCGATTTCATAAACATTCGGCACGCGCGAGTACGACGACGCCAATCTTAGGGGCTTTGTTAAGGTTTTAGAAGCGAGAATGAAGGGGTTAGAATGATGAAAATGGTGGAACATTTGGATTTGAAAATGGGATTGTGGAAATCGATTGATAAAGGGGAGGGAAGAGAGTGGGGAAATCGGAAAGTGGAGCCTGGTAAAAGAAAACTTGTTGGAAATGTATATTTCGAATATATGTATGTGTAGTGGCAATATAGTGTGTATATATTTATAATATATTGCCAATATAATGTCAACATTACCGTTATATAGCAATTGTTAAAAATATATTGGAAATTTATGTTTATTTTTACTAAAGAGTTAAACATACCGTTATATTTAAAGTAACTACAAAATATATTTGTATTCAAACACCAACGGAACCGAAAGTTCAAAAAAAGGTTGGTGAAGGTTTCTATTGCGGTTGTGTGAAGGTTCGTTCTGAATGTTCTGTAAACGTTTATACAACGTTTGTGGAAACGTATTTTAAACGTATGTTTCTGTACAATAAACCCTTGTTTACATGTAAGTCTCGTGACTCAGTGGTAGTTTGCACGGAGAGAAAAGATGTCTTAATTATTACTATATTATTTTCAGTTCAAATTATTATGTTTGTACAGTAAACGAAAATTCTATTTCTTAAAATAATATTTTCAACGCAGAGTCTCGAACCCGGGATCTTGAGGTTTCCAGCCAGGGACTCTTCACCTTCAACATCGACACTGTTGACATTCGAAGCATACGATCTTTCTTTTATTTGAATCAGCACGTCATGTGTTTACAGCATTATTTGACTTTGCGTGAAAGCAGTTTTTACTAGGAATTTATCACAATTTACTACCAAATATAGTAATTTATACTGGTTTGAACGCTTCGTCCTCGAATTACTATAAAATATAGTAGAGATAGAGGCTTGAGTTCGATTCCCAATGATATTTTTTTTAAGGGGGTAAACCTTTCGAAACGTTCTATAAACGTTCAGATAACCTTTCAATGATTTTACAAATTCTTAAAAAAACTGTAACGTTTGTGAAACGTTTGGGCGCCGCTGAGACAACGTTTCGAGAAACGTTCAGACAACTTTCCACAGCCGGAAATTTTAACGTTGTATAAACGTTTATAG
>JABFPB010005289.1:0-13538 GCA_022817645.1 Ceratoteleas bidentatus
GAAGTGACTGGTCCAGTTTCAATGAGTCCAATTTTGAATGCCCAATTTTGAATGGTCCACTTGTGGATTCGCCCAGAAGTGACTGGTCCAGTTTTAAACAGTCCCGTTTTGAATGTCCAATTGTGAATGGTCCAATTGTGGATCGGTCCAGAAGTGACTGGTCCAGTTTTAACGAGACCAATTTTGAATGTCCATTTGTGAACGGTGCAATTGTGGATTGGTCCAGAAGTGAACGGTTCAGTTTTAACGTGTCCAATTTTGAAAGTGCAATTGTGAACGGTCCAGGTTTAACGAGTCTAATTTTGAAGGTCTATTTGTGAACGGTCCAGTTGTGGCTCGGTCCGAAAACAAGTAGTCCGAATCATGATGAATCCATAAATTATATTAGTACACTGTAAACTCAGTTCTGTAAAATTACGTGATATATCACGTAATTCAGTTCCCGTAACATTTGATGAAATTTTACGTGAAAAAACGTGGAGTTTTACGTGAAAAACGTAATAACATAAACATAATTTGACGTCATTGTGACGGAAAATGACAGTTTTCACCCAATTTTGTGTATAAAATAATTGTCTTCATACAATTGCACGTGATTTTTACGTAAAATTAGAGTTTTCATGTAATTTTTACGTAATTTTACGTAATATGTAACGTAATATTTCGTGTTTTTTACACTATCTATTTACATAGTGTAATCCGTTGTTTGCCGAAAAGAATTTTGAATAAATAAAATTTTTTTTAATTAAAGAAATTTGAAAAATTTTAAGAATTTAAAAATTTTTAAGAATTTGGAAAATTTTAAGCAACATTTTTCGAGTTTTGAAAATTTTAAGAATTTTGAGAAGTTTGAATATTCTGCGATTCGAATAACTTGAAACATTGAATAATTTTGAAAAATTTTAAGAATTTTGAAAATTTTGAAAATTTTTAAGAATTTTGAAAATTTTGAAAAATTTTTAGAATTTTGAAAAAATTAAAAAAATAAAAAATTGAATAATTTTGAAAATATTTAAGATTAAAAAAAAATGAAACAATTAAGAAATTTCAGAAGAATTTTGAGTAGTTGGAAAATTATTAGACATTTGAAAAATTTGAAAATTTTAAGAAGTTTGAACTGCTGAAGAATTTTGGAAACATTTGAAAAAAATTAAGAAATTTGCTAATTTTTAGGAATTTTGAAAAAATTGAAAAATATACGAATTTTGAGAAATTTGAAAATTTAAGAATTTTGAGAAATTCGAAAAATTTGAAAAATTTAAGAAATTAGAAAATTTTTAAGAATTTTGAAAAATTAGAAAATTTTAACAATTTTAAGAAATTTGTCAAATTTTTCAAAACTGGGCTGCCTTAAAAGTTTAGAAGTTCGATCTTCAAAGTTGCAAAGTGTTGGAAATTAATTTTTCATTGTTTTGAACCATGAGTATGGCCGAGATATGCTATATGCCTGCAATCATTCCCGTCCGGACCCTATTTGGTCGGGACACGGTTTCCTACCGTGTCCCGACCTGGGTCCCGACCCTAATCCGACTGGGTCCCGACCGTTCCGCTAGGGGAGTTTTGCTGATTAGGGAGTTTTGCGGATTAGGAAGTTTTTCTGATTAGGGAGTTTTGCGGATTAGGGGCTTTTGGAATTAGGGACTTTTGCAGTGTCCCCGAATAAGGTGCCGATTCAAACTTCCAGTGAATAAGGTACCAATTCAGAGCTCGATCGAATAAGGTAAGGTGCCATTTCAGAGCTCAGTCGAACAAGGTGCCGATTCAGAGCTCGGTCGAATAAGGTGCCGATTTAGAGCGCGGTCGAATAAGGTACCGATTCAAACATGCGGTGAAAAAGGTGCCAAATCACAGCCGAATAAGGTGTCGATTCAAGCTCGCGGCCGAAAATAGTGCCTTCATGTAACATTTAAATCTATGGGGTCCAGGGGCGTTGGGGAAAGGGGGCTTATTTAGAACGCCATTTTAAAAAACTAAAAAATAAATAAATAAAATAAAACAAAATAAATCAAAACAAAAAATGGAAAGGAAACAAAGGGAAATGAAATTAAATTAAATAAAGGGAAATGAAATGAAATGAAATGAACGGAAACAAAGGGAAATGAAAGGAAATGAAAGAAAATAAAGGAAAATGAAAGGAAATGTAGTGAAAGGAAAGGAGAATAGAATATTTCCCTACCGGACGAATTCCGACGATATATCGTCGGCTTATCGTCGGACTTATCGTCGGGACTGAGAAAACGGCGAAATCTTTGTCAAAGCGCAATAAAAGTGCATAAAAGGGATATACTTGATAACTGGAATGTTTTTGCTTCGATTTAGTGTACTTGACACGCGTATTTTTTATTAAAATTGGTTAAATTCGATAAAAATAGCTACAAAACTGGTTGCGCGTCAGACGTGGCAACACTGGTACGGCGAATACGTACTTCACATTTTTATATTTCAGCAATTTTATTTCAGCCATTTTAGCAGCCTGTATTAATTTTCTAACGTGTAGTGTAAGTTTCTTTAATGAACAAAATGTTAATTGTTAAATATATGTAAATTTAGATAAACACATGTTGATATCACACGAAAAGTCAGAGTCACGTTCTACTTTACCGACATTATCGACCACTGTCGCTTCGCAAGTCAATGTGACAAATTAGAATTCGTCAGTTTCTGTCAATGTTTTTCAAAAAGTTATGAATAATTGTTTCAGCTAACAAATTATAACGTTTAATGTTCGAAAATATTGATTTTTTGCAATTTTGCTCATTGAAAATAAAAAATTACGATAAATTATTATTTTCGAAAATATGACATTAAAAATTATGATTTGCTAGCCAGTCATTATCTCCCAAAAGTTCTTTAAACGTTTTGAAGGCTCACATAACGTTTATTGGACATTAAACGTTAATAAAAGTGCATTATAATATTTTAGGGTTTGTGTTCCGTTAGGGTAGAGTCGGTTTATGATGAAATGATTATTCTCAAAAATAAAATATTAAAAAAACACTTGATAGTATTTTTTCATTAAAATTTTGTAAGGTATTTTATACGTTTTAGTTTTTTATAAAAACGGATTTGAAGTACTTTTGAACTATCGATGTTTATGTGTGGTTTTATGTGAGATATTATTATAATGGAGTTGAAGTATGTACTCTGAATTACGATGTTTTACTATATAGCTTGCTAAATAATTACCCAACATTTGTAGGAATGTTAATATGTGATTTTATAAAAATTAGTTTGATATGCTTTTCATGTTTTTTTTACGTTAATAAAGAGTATCTTTTTATTCCTTCGTAATAAATTTTATTGATTTTATCGATGCAACATTCGATTGAATTAACTTTGCATTTGTCCTTAATCTTAATAAAAACCAAAATATTTTCCCAATATATTTCCGATATTACTCCCAATAAATTCTCAATATATGCCCAATAAATTTTATAAATTAGAAATATATTCCCAGTATATTGCTGATATATGCCGAATATACTCTCAATATATTCTAAATATATTCTTAATTTATGACGAATAATCGTTCCATCATAAATCGATAATTAAGCAAGATTCTGCAATTTTGGGAGAATATGACTAGCAAATCGTAATTCTGAGTGCCATATTTTCGAAAATAATGATTTTTCGTAAATTTTTATTTCAATGAGCGAAATTGCGAAAAATAATTATTTTCGAACACGCGTCATTGAATATTACAATTTGTTAGTTCGTTACATTCTCTGCAAAATGCTGAGTCTCATTAAGGCATGATAGAACATCAATTTAACATATATCAATCCGTGTTGGGAGTTCGTATAATTTCGTAATAAAAAAAAATTTTACGGTTTATTACGAAATTTGAACACGGAATTTCATATATAGGGTACGAAAATTCGTAATCAAGTTTTAAGAACCGGTTATATTTCGGACCTAGGTTACGAAATTTCGTAAGCAGATTACGAAAAATCTTAATCGATTGAAAAAAAATTGGATTACGGCGACTACCTGCCAGTCTTCATTGTTTTTGGTATCAGTATGATTAATCTTAAGGAAAAGAAACAAAAACCTTAGTCTTGCGTTTATAACAATAAACTATGAACAGAAAACAATTTCAACTCGGTCGAGCGTCGTGTTTGGTACTTAGTAAGTAAGCTTATATTTAATATCAAACGGAATTTTTTCACGCTTAGGTAGGTTAACAATTTTTCCGCTGAATAGTGAGTCATGAAAATCATTGGTTATTTTGAGTATTTTCTCTTGAAGAGGAATTATATTAGCTGCTCTGTACAGGTCTGCAAGCCTCGTGCTTCGTCTCATGCTCAGAGCCAGACGCAGACACTTGTTCTGAAGACTCAGAACATGACTTTTTGCGGCTATTTTTCCCCAGATGGGGCACGCATATAAGATCGTAGGTTTGATTATCATATTGTAAATTAGTATTTTATTCTTCTTTGAGACATGTATGCTTGCCAGAAGCGGAAGCAGGCTACACATAACTTTGTGGGCTTTGGTTTTGGTGGCTTTCACGTGGTGCCCAAAGTTCAATTTCGAATCCAAATGCACGCCGAGGTATTTCACCCCGCTGGAGGGACTGATATCGCAATCAAATAGTTTGACATTTCCTGTGAATTTCTTTTTTGGTGATAAGACTATCAGTTCGGTTTTTGTTGGGTTTATTTTTAATTTCCAGTTGTTAAAGTAGCGTTGTAAATACTCGGCGTGCTTTTGGATTTTATTTATAGCTACACTGGTTTTCCAAGAAGACGCGAATACTGCGGTGTCGTCCGCAAATTGGGCGATTTTCGTTCCGTTGAAACTAGGCATATCATTAATATAGATTATGAATAGGATGGGTCCCAGCACCGATCCTTGGGGGACGCCAGCGTCGGTGCTCGGTCGAGTACGAATCGCCGATTCATGTTTTGAAACTACGGTTGCTCAAAAAGCTAGTTAAGATTTGGACGAGATATCGGCCAAATCCGAATTTGAAGAGTTCGCAGTCAGCCCGTCGTGCCAGACCGTATCGAAGGCCTTTTCGATATCGAGAAACGTACCCGCAGAGCTACGATTCTGATTGAAGTCGAGTTAATTGTATAGACCACTTTAGTTAGTTGCCGGACTGTGCATATTTTTGCTCTGAAACCAAATTGGTGGTCGTTGAGCTTTAGTTCGTGCAAGCCGGATTTTTTCATCCTGGCTAAAATCAGTTGTTCGAGAATTTTGCCCAGTCCAGGCAACAGGCTAATGGGCCGGTAATTCGCCGGGATTGAGAGTCTTTACCCGGTTTAGGGATGGCAACTACAATCGCTCTCTTCCATGAATCCGGGAAGTATCCGAGGAGAAGACAAGCGTTAAAATGTGTTTGAGTTGAACGTAACTCTTCTTGTTGAGGTTTTTGACTATAAGGTTTGATATCTTGTCCTCTCCTTCTTGTTCCGCAGTTTTGCAACTATTCGTTTGATTTCACTTGGTGAAGTACGCTTGACTAAGTCTAGGTTTGTGTGGGTGCGCTTATAGTCTAGGACGGTTTCGTTGACTAGCTCATTCGTGTAGGCCGAGCCCATCGATGCAGTCAGTGGACTGACTCGAAGTGGTCCGCGAGTGCTTCGGCCTTTTTCGCGTCAGTCACCGCTTGTCGGTTGCCAGCAGCAAGATTCGAAAGGTTGAAGCTTGCTTTTTTGGTGAGACTTTTCGTCATCTTGTAAATCGAGCAATCTGATAGTTTCAGCGAGCTAAGTTTTTCATTCCACATTTTGTTTCTCCATTTATGTATCAAGTTTTTAATCAGGTTCGCGTATTGATTGCTCAATTTCTTGTAGACGTCAAGTCCTGTCCGCTGGAATTTAGGTCTGTAATGATTCTTAGTTTGAACCGCTTCTAGAACGTGATCCGGCAATTTGTCCGGGGAGCGACCTGCGACTCGAGGGGTGTTTTCTGCGTGCGCGTGGACGAGCCTTGTGAACTGCGCTATTTTATTGTCTATGACTTCTTGGGAATGTAATTTGTTGTCAATGATTATGAGGTTATCTAACGTATAGCGGAAGGCTTGCCAGTTAGTTTTCTTATGGTTGAAAGTTCGATTGTCTTTAGTGGGAACTCTCGTTTTCTGGAAATGAACCGTTATAGGGAGATGATCGGAGCTGAGTTCACAAGGCACGTTGACACCTGGGAACCTTTTTATGCCTTTGGCAAGACAGAGATCCAGGACGCTGGGTCTCGCGATTGCGTGCGTACCACAGTGAGTGGCCGAGTCGGGGTGAAATAGGTTGACATTTGTGTCTGATATGAATTTGTATAATATTTTACCATTCGCGTTGGCCTTCTTGCACCTCCATGCTTGGTGTTTACAATTGAGATCACCGATAATAAATACAGAGTTGGCCGAGTTTACGAGTGAGTTCAATTCGCGAGTGTTGAGTTGATTTTGCGGGCGGCTATAGATGGAAAATATATGGGTGCTGTTAATTTTAATTCCAATTGATTCAAGGTCCTCAGTTGTAGTAGGGATTTGACTAAATGCAATGTTATCACGAATAATTAACTTGACACCGCCAGCCGCAGTGTTATTCGGGCGGTCAATCCGAAGGACCTTGAATCCTTGGAGCCTTAAATTGTAATTGGGTGTCAACTTGGACTCGTTGATAGACATGATATCCACGCAGTGAATTTGCTTGAAGTGAGCGAGCTCGTGTATTTTTTTCCGGATGCCGTTGGCGTTCCAGTGCGCAATACACAGCTTATCCAGCCAGGACATCCATGAACGCCATAACTTGCTCGCCCTCCGATGCGCATTGCGATATTTTCGCGTTTAAAATTTTGAGTTTGGTAAGTATATTTGATAGGTTGCAGACCTGCTTTAATTTGTTTATTTCACCAATGATTTTCGTGAACTCACCGATTTCGCTGCAGGCGCTAATGGGGGTGGTGTCTCGGGGTGATTGCCAGGCCGATTGGCTGGACTGATGTGGCTGCTTCTGCCGGCTCTGCGAAGAGACGTTCTCAGGAGCCTGCATTGCCGGGAAGTTGGCGAGGTAGTTGCGAGGGATCGCAGGCACTCGGCTGCCTCGTCCGCTAGCTTTCTGCAGGGCTGTTTTGTGGGCGAGAGTTCGGCATTCCGAAAAGTAGGCCGGGTGGTTGCCGCAGTTGGCGCACTTTGCTGCAGTCGTTACTGTCTTCGTGCAATCCTTGGTCAGGTGGAGCTCGGCACACTTGACGCATCTGGGGTCCAGGTTACAGTTGTTCGAGCTGTGGCCAAAGTTCTGGCAGCGGTGACACTGGGTGGCACCACGGGTTTTTTTGTAGGCCTCCCATGTGACAACGCAGTGGTGGAGGTGCCGGATTTCACGGACCTTGGAGAGGTCGACGTCCTGTCAGCAGGATGACTGGATTCCGGGGCATTGGGGCTGTTTTCTTCTTTATCACGGAGAGTCTTTCCACTTTGAAGCCAAGGGAGGTGATTTCGGCGGAGATTTCGTTAAGTCCGATGGTTGGCATCCCCTTGAGGACGAGCTGTGTGGGCTTCCGCCAGCCGGGAGTGTAAGTGTCGAATTGTACATCACTGGATTTGAGGTCCTCGGTCAGGAGCTCGAAGTCGGCTGCACTTTTTGTTTGGATATTTACAGTCCTCCTCGAATATTTGAAGTCAGGGATATCCTGGCACTTCCTGCTAAACTGCTTGACAAGCTTGGCGTGATCCTGGACCTCCCCGTGGATCACAATCGAGGGCACTTTCGGCGCCTTGGCACTTGGCTGGATTACAGGTGCAGGAGGATCCTGATCCCCGATTCCCGTAAGCGGGGCATAGGAGTTGGCGGTTGGTACGCTTTGAACGGTTGCGCCAGCTGTGGAGTGGTTCTGGGCAATTGATTTAGCAGCGGCATCCTTCTTGGCATTCCGGGGAATAGTCTGTCTCTGCTCACTGGGCGGAGCCGCCTTGGGCTTAACCTTTATCAGTTTGGCGGCGATCTGGCAGCTGGTCGGCATTTTCCATCCCGGGCGGTGCTGTTGCACCGGGGAGACAATCGCGCTGTCGTTCAATGAGGAGCGATGAGGAAAAATGCAGCAGCTCTGGCGTCTCTCACCAAAGCAGTCCGGGTGTGCGAATAACTATTGCGACTCCATATGACTGCTCACCTCAGCGGCTCGAGCTGAACTGATCTTCTTTCTTCTTCTTTCTTTCTCTATTTAATGGCACCGGATGTATATCCAAACGGCCAGAATACGAGTAATTATAAATACTATTTTACTTGTCCAACCTCGTCAAACGTACAGTACGTACATATGTTTTTGGGTGTGCTTTAAGAACATCTTCCATAAAATGAAGTGACACAAAAGAGGCGTGTACAATCATTTCCGATATGTATTAGATGTAGTAATAACTTAACCCAATAGAGGGCGACATCTATTTATACCTACAATAATTGTCTATATTCTTTTTTGGTAGTTTTAATAAATTTAATTAGTGGAGAAATGTATTTTAGTTCTAATTTCCTCAATATATCAATGATCCTGAATGGGAAAGATACACCACCTTCCTCCCATTCACGAATCATAGTTGATCTTTGTTTTCTGTATGAGGGACAGAAGACCAGAAAATGGTTCAAATCCTCCACCTCGTCAATACACAGTTCACACATAGGTGATGCGATTAAGCCTTTATTATAAAGACTTTCATTCAGTGAGAAGTGATTGGATCTCAACCGATTCAAAGTTACAATAGTGTATCTATCCAAATCACTTCTAAGAAACCAAGGAGTTTTTTTTCCTAAATAAAATTTATCAAAATAATACTTCCCTTTATCTGAATTTTTAAATCGTTCAATCATATGTCCAAAGGTAATTACTCGCTTTCTATTTACAATTTCAAAAAAATCAGTATACGGGACTTTATAATTAGAGTCTGAACCTTTAGACCTAGCGTAATTGGCCAACTTATCAGCTTTTTCGTTTCCAATTATGCCTTTATGACTAGGTATCCATATTAGTTTAACTATTCTACCAAAATGTGTATAAATATAATGTAGCTTTTCTAAGACTAGATTGACTAGAAAATTTTGTTGAATACCTTCCGATAAAAGGGCTTTAAGGAGACTTTGAGAGTCTGTAAAAATCACCATCCTACTCTCAGAAATGAAGTTAGTATCCTCTCCCTCATTCAAATAATCTAAGATTTTGTTCAGAGCAAGGATAACCGCAATAGCTTCTGCTGAAAATATGGACATAAATCCTCGTGACCTTACAGATACCTCCCAATCCAATGAGGGCGAAAAGACCGCGGATCCAACATATTCATTAATCTCTTTTTTTGAACCATCTGTAAAGAAACAGATACCTTCCTTCAAGAATTGACCATACAAATTCTGAAACATAGTCTCTGCTGATCCAGTTTCCTCAAAATTATCTCGATTAGAAAACTCAATTTCAAATGGTTTTCTACCAAATTCTAAAATAGGGAATTGGAGTTTATAAGATGTGTGTATCAAATTATTAATTATCAATAATAAATGAATAGCTAAATAGAATTGTCAAATCTACCTTTATATTATATTTATTATTGAAATATGAAAAAGCTTTTAGATCCTTAACAGCTTCTAACACTGGATGAGACTCAAATGCGTATAATTCAATCAGGTATTTCCTCGACAGGTAAGTAGCTCGCTGACGTAAGGGAGCAATTTTTGATTCCGCATATATCACCCCATTAGGGGTGGAGCACCTGTATCCTAAAGCCAAGCGGATCGCCCTCCTCTGAACAACCTCCAACCTATCCATGAGGGGGTTTGATCTAAGTACACAGCCCGACCCGTATTCAAAAATACTTCTAATATAAGCTTTATATACAGTTAATAAATTATTAGGATGACAACCCCAACTAGTTCCTCTCAGCAATTTAATTACATTAATTCTCTCTCTAAATTTATCTAGAACATTTCTGAGATGAACATTCCAGTTAAGCCTATAATGAAACCACACTCCCAAGTGTTTCACTACCCTAACCATTTTAATTTCTACGAATTTAATAGAGTAGTTATCAGGATTGAAATGTTTCCTTGAAAAACTAATCAGATTACATTTTTCTAAGAAGATTGACAGTTTTTTCTCCTTGACGAATTGGGCAATATTTTTCAGATTCTTTTCTGTTTTAGCTAAGTTTTCTGTGATGTTATTTCCAGATATCCAAAATGACTATATCGTCTGCAAATTGACTGTATTTACATTGGTCTGAAAGGCATCCAGGAAGGTCTTTCAGATACAGATTGAAAAGCATGGGAGATAACACGCTTCCTTGAGGAAGACTCACTTCCGATCTACGACCATCCGATATCACAGAATTTTCTTTAAAGAAAATCCATCTGGAACCTATTAGATCAAATATGATCCTAGCTAAATGTTCTACACCGATTTCAGCCAAGGTCTTCATCAAAATGAGAGGATTTATACCATCGAAAGCTGATTTTATATCGATGAACAATGCTGTGCAGAAACGTTTCTCAAAGAAATCTGAATAGATATTAGCAGAAAGAAGAATTATATTATCCCTACAAGACTTTTTTTTTCTAAAACCAAATTGATTGGTTGGTAGAATATTAGATTCTTCAATCCATCTGTAGAGTCTATTTCCAACTATCCTTTCAAAAAACTTTAACACACAGCTTGCTAGAGAAATTGGGCGAAATTTACCTAAACCAGGTTTAGGGATAAAAGAAACGAGATAATATTTCCATTCCCTAGGAATTTTACCCACTTTCATAATTGAGTTGAATAAATGTCGAAGGTATATATGACCCGATCTGGGTAGCTGCCTTATAATATCGTTACTTATCTGATCTATTCCTGGTGCAGAATTACTTTTCAATTTCTCACAAAAATGTTGGTATTCCTCTTCCTTTATCTCATATAGTAAATTACTATGATTATGTAAAAAAAGATGGGAGGGGAAAAAATTGAAGGACTCACGGCACAGATCGTCTCTCAACCGGGACCATCAAGATTTATATTGAGAATTGAATTTATTGAGTTGTTTTTATTATAAAATTTTTTTATTTTATTCCAATAATCGTGAGAAGAAAGATTTCTGTTCAATGATTCACAGAATGATTTAAATGCTTCTAATTTAGATGTATTAAATTTTTGGCAATTGCTCTGTATTTATTTCTCATAATTTTATTATTCATTGACGGATTTACTCGAAATCTTTTATCATAAAGGCTTCTATTATCCCTGGCCTCCTGGCAACGGTCATTCCACCACATACAAGGCGATTTGTAATTAGATTTGGGTAGTCTTTCTCGATCTTGATGTATCAAACTGATCTTTTGATCATCTGAAATATTTATTAATTTATCTGAATTTTTTTTATTAATATGGCAAATTGCATCTTTGATTGATTGAATAAATTTATTGTAATTATTGATGGTTTTAAGGTCAGATGGATCATTTATATCATTAAGATTTAAATTATAGTTGATAATTTGAGAGTAAGATTTCCAATTAAACTTATTAGTAATCAATCTGTGAGTTTTGAAAGGATTATTTTTGAGCTTAATATCAACATTCAGATTAATCAACAAATGATCGCTACCATAATTTTCCTCAGTGACCTGCCAGGATTCCAACGGGACAAAATCCAGCGAAACTAAAGAAAGGTCAATGGCCGATGATGATACTCTAGAATGAGAGTAAAAGGTCTTCGAACCGTCGTTGAGGATATATAGGTCTTTTTCGAAGCATTTTTCCAAGAAGTCATCGCTGTAACCATCATTTGAATCCACCCCAATATGTGTTGTGAAGGTTGAAGTCTCCGCAAATAACGAGGTTCGAAAAGTTCTGAAAAAGTTTGAAGAATTTATTCCAAAAGGAAAAATCTATTTTAAGATTAGGAGATATATAAATTCCAAAGATATTTACTATTCCTATATCCGATTCCAATGCCACACCAACAATTTCAATTCCCAATTTGTTGTCGATTTCTAGAATTTTGAATGTCAGATCATTCCTCAAAATAATACTAGTGCCACATTTGCTATTATCATTAATAAAATTAATTATCCCATGATTTGTTAATTTAATCCTTTTGCTAGATTTCTCTGGAAGATTTGTCTCATTCAGAATGAGTACATCAGAATCCCTTAGCACAGTTTTCACATCCACTAATTTGGAGAGTAATCCCTGCACATTCCAGTGAGAAATCCTGAATGACCCTAAACTATTCATACAAAAAAGAAAAAAAATCCAAGAAAGTAAAGGAACAAAAACAATAAGAAGCTATTAGAATTAAATATACCCAATACTATTATTAATAACTTTACTAAATTGTATATTACTAATTAGAATTAAATATACCCAATACTATTATTAATAACTTTACTAAATTGTATATTACTAATTTTAAGGGTTATAATCAGAATTTTTAATTATCAAATTTAATAAATCCAAAACATTGTTATCAATTAAGTCAAAATTAATTTTATCTATGGTATCTAAAGAAAAATTATGTGAAGCGCTTATTGATGGTTGAGTACTAATATTTTTTCTAATTGATTCCAATACAATTTTCAATTTTGATTTTAATTCCTTTCTCTCATTAGAGCTGTTAGTTTTCGAGGTGGCTATAGTGTTTACTGTTTTTGATTGAGTGTTTTGGGAAGATGTTTGTTTGTGAGCACGAAGGCGACTCTGAGTGGTATTAGATTTAGGTTTAGTTGAATTATTAGAAAAATTCAACCAAAAGGTGGAATTAGAAAAGGAATCATGAGAATCGCCATTCTTTTCATTATCTCCAATCAAAGGGAAGAACCTGTTAGATAGCATGAAATCAGAATTACCCTCTTTACGTTTATAATATATGGTTCTTGCTTCTCCTAAATCTATATTTCTTCTGTGTTTCAGTTCATTTATTTCCTTATGCTTGAGCTGCCCGTGACATAATGATCTCTGGAAAACCCAGTGATTGCCCGAACATTCCGAACAATATGGGGGACTAGAATTATCTGGGCAAGTAATACCCTCCGGATGTTTATTTTTACCACAGGTACCACACCTCGGTGAACTTTTACAGAATTTCCCCACATGTCCATACCTGAAACAATTAAAGCACAGACTGGTGGGTGGGATATATTGTTTAATATTATATATATGCAGTACTAAAATTTTATTATTTCAGGGATAAAACTACTGAAAAAATCTATCACAACTGCCTCAGTGTCCATCAAGTCAGGCTTATTTCCAATATTTTTAGAGTTATTATCGTTTTATAATTTATTCTCGTTATTCGCGTTCATTTTTTTAATTCTTCTAATATTAGTTATTTTAACGCCGCCTGTATTTGCATACTTCATAACATCCTCTATATCAATACCCGTGTGACGAGTTCCTACAAATTCCTAAATGAACAAGGCTTTTACGAACTAATGGGAAATATGAAACCGAAATTTCGTACATATATAATGAAAATTCTTAGAACATATACGAAATTTATCAAATGTATTGGGAACTGTAATCGGCAAGTTTGCTTACACATTTCCCAAATCAATTACGAAATTTCGTAAATGAAT
>JABFPB010005290.1:0-13535 GCA_022817645.1 Ceratoteleas bidentatus
TCACCTTTACACCGGTGTATTTACGGTGTGAACCGAAACGTTATTTAAGAAATTATTATTGAACAAAACTAAAAAATTTATTATTTTGAACATTTAAATTCTGATACTGAAACAAAAATTTTTTCCCTGACAACTGACGAAATTCCTTGACATTTCGGGGAATTTCGTCAGTTGTCAGAGAAATCAGTTTTCGTAACGGCCAAAAGTGTAAAAAAAAGTGTAACTAATTAGGCTCTCGTGCCGAAAGACCTCGCTTTCGACTCTAACTTAATTCGTTCCACTTTCGGCACGCTACACTGACTTGAAAAACATCGTATCGGCCACGGGCGCCGGTGGCGCCCTCGGACATAATATACTATTTCACGTCAGTGTAGCGGCCAAAAGTGGAACTAATTAGGCTCTCGTGCCAAAAGCTGTCGCTTTCGGCACTGTAACCTAATTCATTCCACTTTTGGCACGAAAGTGGAACGAATTAGGGTAGATATGTTCGGATTAGATATAATGTTCTACACTGACGTGAAAAACATTGTACCGGCCCCGGGAAGCCGGTGGTGCCCTCGGACGTAACATACTATTATATCTATATGATTTCATTTTCTGAAGATTTCATAATTACTTTCATAATTACTTAGTGGTAAAATAATATGGTTTCATATACTCTTCGTTTGAGCCAGCAGAAAAAAAGGATATTTTCAAAGACATTTTTTTATAACTACAATGTAGATTTGTTTCATTAATGACAGTTACTATAAAAAATTAACCTTAAACAATAAATAACTCCAAATTGATATAATTGATTTTTTGTGTAAACTCTAAAAAATTTCGATATAACTCATTTATACATTAGATTTTTTGGATCTTTGCAATGAAAATAGCATATAACGATCTTCTGAAAAAAGATTAGACAAGCTATTTGCCACTTATACTAATTTAGTTGGAAAAAATCAGACTTAAAGAAAATTAGCCAAATCTTTTGAAATAAAACCAAATGTTTTGTTTCAAAACACCATGGCTTCTACTGATCCTCATTTCTTGATAACCAAATCCATACCTTCATCCCACTCTAATAACGACGAATCCTCCCAAGTTTGTCCACCAGCTTGCCTGACAATTTTTTTACTCTTTTTTCCTCTGCTTTTGGAATGAGTTTCGTCTGTGTTTGTCTTTGATATCACTGCACTGGCTTTTCCCTGACTGATAGCCACTTCAGCAGCTGTGCTGACACCTTTGGCTTTTGGTGTCACATTCGAGGATGGACTAGGAGTGTTCCCAGGGATGTACGGAGGATTTATTTGCAACGGAGCAGAGTAAGTTGTGGTCGGCCTAGAAACTTGATGAGCTATCATGATTCCCGTTACTTGAGGAGGTACAAATGGCATCGTGGAAGGAACCTGCTGATAACTTACAGATGACGGCACTGCAGCAGGTGGCATAGCTGGAAAACTATTGTTCAGTTGCCTTGCAACTTGATTGTACGTATTTGCAACAATCAAAGGTTTTGCTGGAGGAGTGATGGTATTGAGTTCTGCTTCGAACCTGCAAACAATAATAAACATGTTACTGTTGATCACTTGTTAGGATTTTAGAAACATTGTTATTTTCAACTGTTTTCGGGAGTTAAGTTAAGACAGTTACGTATCATTTGGGAAATAGCTGAAAATATGGTTTGGAAATTGAAAAATTCATAATAGCATTAACCATGACAAAATGTAACACTGTGAGACAAAATTTCATTTTTTCTATCTTAGTTTCCAAAGGATTCTCAATAGATGATTTGATAAAATCATTGTTATATGTGTAAAGAAATTTATGTATAACAGTGTATGTTATATATGAAATGTTTGATTTTTTAGGAGAATGGATACATGGATTTTTTAGGGACAGTTGATACACATTGAAAATTCAACATAAGTCGTTATTGTTGTATATAAACAATTGAAAATCTATAAATTTGGATATTTTTTAATCAAAAACAAAAACCCTAGAACAGAAATCTATTACCAATATATTATAGAAATTGGGAATATATTTGATTTGATATTTTTATATGACCAATACAATGCTTGTTTTTCTAGGGAAATTAGTGATAAAAAGTACAAGTTATATGGACAAACTAATACTACTCTTTGATAGAGTTGTTTGTTACCAAACAAATTTTAATTTATAGTGAAATAGTGTTGTTTGTTCGTGTAAATGGTACTTTATTTCAGTAATAAATTAATTTTTAAGGAAAAATGATCAATTTTATCAATAGAAACCAAATACACTTAAATTTGTAACATTTTACTTTTTTCCCAGATTGTCACATTTATAAAAAAGTACCATTACAAATTAATTTAATTAGTATTTTAATGGAAAATTATACATTTAAAATAAATGCACTCATTACAAATACAAATTTGTTTACACACAATAATCAGGTTTTGAACTTTTTCATTCATAATGGAAAATCAAACAAAAACCTTTATGAAAATATGAATGTTTTATCACATAGTGTAATTGCATTTTAATATCAATTTAATATTGTTTTCCATTTATTTTATTTTTCCAGGATATAAATTCCACAATTCTTAGATTGTTATCATTTCTCTAATTAACCGAAACTATCCATATAAATTAAATGTGTCTTTAATGACTGCATCGGTCTAAAATATATTTCTAAATTAACATTTCCAATGAAAACAAGGTTAAACCATAAAAGAAACATGAAACCTTGTTACAAGGACGAATAAAAAGTGGATCGATGTATGTTTTATATTGTATTATAAAAATGAAGAAATGTCAGTCCCAACCTCAATGTTATGCTTGTTGCAGTTGGTCACAGAAGCGGATAATTTCATACTCATCCAGGTCCGAATACAATGAAACGAATAAGGAATAATCTCCAGGAACTGAGATGTCCTGTTCTTCTTAACTTAACGAGCCTTCATTATTGCAAGAACAAATTGTTTTGTTTATTGACAAAAACGTACTAAGTTGAAAATATAATAGGTTAAATCGAAAACTAAAATTACCTTTTCATCTCCTCCTCCATGTAACTCATTTGTTTACTCATGATGAATTATATATTTGCACGTGTACTGCGAGACGAATATTACTCAAATAAACAAGAGCTTTTGTTAGATAATATCCACAATTCCGTGAATTTGGAGAAATGCACAGTTTCTACGTTGCTACACGAATCACAACAACCGCGGACAACCAACGATCGAAGAGAAATGCTCGGAAAATGAACGTCCCAGTAATGACGTGTTCCAAGCGACCAAGCGACCAAACACGTTTCCAGCAGTGATACCAACTACGATAAATTAAGTCACTGTGCCAGTTGGTATTTGGAAACTAACGACCGTTTCCATTAATAAAGGACAGAAAATTGAAGTCACATAAATGCGTCCTTTATTAATATAATCAGTTGTTTGTTTCCGAAAACGCCAATAAGTTAAATGTTAGAAGGCGTGAAGATTTTTCAAAGTGCTGTCTCTTTCTAATTGCGTTAATTGAACTGCGATGTAACGACAAAACTTCAATATACTTTAGAGGTTTTCCGAATGGTATGAAGTGAAATAAGTAAGAAACCAAATATACCGTAAAAAATAAAGACAGACATACGAACTATAAGTAATTCGTGAACACGCGGTACATTTGGAGCAGAAGAAAAACGACATACTTTGAAATCAATGCTCCAGAGTTAATTGTCAAAAAAATTTTTTGAAAACCAATTTTGTCAACGTGAAGGTAATTGATCAATATTTATGCCGAAAATAGATCCCTGTAAAAAGTTGGCATGCAAATTGCAAACTTGTTTGACAAGTAAGACTCACCGCGTTGTCTCTTTAACCTCGTAATTGTGTGAAGTGTCGAATGCTTGATTTTTGATTTTTCGCATTTTTTTCAAGATAACGTTTATCAACCGTCTAGATGTGACACTGTAATAGAAGAATTGCGACAGTGTTGCATTAAACACAAAGAGGTGTCGTTGGTATGTGACGGTATTGACACATCAAAACCCTACGAACATAATACTGTAGATTATGTAAGTGAATACCTTTCATCTGAGAGTTGTTATTAATGAATAAACTATTGTTTATTCATTAATAACATGAATCAGAAATGAATATGTTTATTCATTCTGATTCATTATTAATATTTAGTATTTATTAAGTTATTAATTTTCTTTTTACTCTTATTCACCAGATAATGTAAAGTATATTTAAAAAAAATATATTAAAATCTTTACTCTTTCATGCAACCGGTTTTTATTTGTCTTTGTTGATTTATTTGTTCTGAGACTTCTAATAAATTTATTCATTATGTTATTTAAATGCTAAACAAAATTGTGAATCTTATCATTATATACCAGTATTTTCATTTTGCATTACTTGTTAAAGGGATAAATTTACATGTATTTTTGTATGGCAACCCAATGTCTATATGGAAATACATAAATTCTATCAGTTCCTCTTAGAAATTGTAGACCTATGTATTTCTATGCGATTTTTGTCCATTATTCTTGTAAGTATTTCATAGTTTCTAATAGTTTTTATAAATATTTTTCAACAAGGGCTAATGTTACTTCTACAGAAATTTTATCTCAATTCTATTCATGGAAACTGTGTACAATACATATATGCAAATATATTCATCCATAAATTTGGAGAAAAAACTGTCTATCATAATTTATCTAAAATGCATTATTTTCAAACATTTTGTATAAAACTCATTAAACTTCTGCATTAAACCTCTTTATCAGGCTAGATATACAATAGTATTAGAATACTCATAAATTAATACACAACTGATCAAACATTTTCCTCTTTCCAGAAAACTGCCCAAAAATAAGATATGTCAGACCTGAGGAATAGGTACAAATTCGACATAAAAAAGAATCCAGAACACATCAACTGGGCATTGAGAAAGCCTACGAAAGATCTCGGCTTCTTTCACAGACACCCGAAATTCACCCTCTGGGGATCGCTCGTCCTTTTCGGCGCAGTATTTTTCTGCCAACCAATTTACGACATCTTCTTTGCAGACCCACGCAGGAAGAAACTTCGCTTAGTCGACATGGACGATTAATCCGATCGCACCAACTATTTAGCTCGATTCAAATTCCCAAAAGAATGGACGCCGTGAAAACTGCAAAGCAGCGCCTACGCCGTTACCCTGCACTCATCGCTCAGTGCTCCGAAGCAGCCAAGAAATACGCCACATGCTGTGTATCCAGCGCGCATTTGTCGAAAAACGACTGCCTCGCGGAATTCACCGAATTCAAGCGTTGTCTGATAAAGGCTGCTGCGAACAGCAAGACCAGATTATAAATCCCAGAAAAAATACCCAGAAAACTATATAGTTCCCCTAAAACCCAGAAAAATGAAATCGCTGGATTTCAGGTCTCATTGCGCCGTTGGTTTCGCCATCAGACTCATTCTGATTGGCTACGCCAACTTTCACGACAAACACTTTGCAGTTCCCTACACAGATGTAGATTACAAAGTCTTCTCCGACGCCGCGAGGCTCGTAACCGAGGGAAAATCTCCCTTCGAGAGACACACCTATCGCTACTCTCCCATCCTGGCTCTCATTTTCACCCTCAACGAGTACCTGCATCCGGACTTTGGCAAGGTTTTCGTGTCTCTCGCAGACGTCCTGTTGGCGCTGCTGATTCGGTTAATTCTCGCCGACTGCAAATCGGCGAATCTCTGCGCTTTTTTGTGGCTGTACAATCCTCTCGCCATCGTCATTTCCACCAGAGGAAATGCGGACTCCATTTCCGCACTTCTGGTCCTATCAACCTTATTCGCGATGCAAAAAAATAGGTACATTCTCGCGGGATTGGTCCATGGGTTGTCTGTTCATTTTAGACTGTACCCACTGGCGTTCAGTCTGAGTCTATATTTGTCTGTCAGAAGTAGGAAGCAGAAGTGGGCCATTCTGCCTAATCTGAGTCAGCTGAAACTGGTGATATCCTGCGCGTTTTCTTTGATCGTTCTCACTTCGACTTGTTACTGGTTTTACGGCTACAAGTTCCTGTACGAGAGTCTGATTTATCACCTGGTTCGGAAGGACAGCCGGCACAATTTTTCGGTGTACTTTTACATGCTTTATCTGTCGGCAAACACGGCTCCCAGCTTGGTGGAACGAATGTGCACTTTTGTGCCGCAGCTGGTGGTTTTGGTTGCGATTTCGATTCGACTTTCTGAGAGGAAGTCGCTGCCGTTTAGTCTGTTCGTGCAGGCAATGATCATGGTTACTTACAATCCTGTAATGACTTCGCAGTACTTTTTTTGGTTTTTGTCTCTGTTACCGGTATGTCTGCCGGTTATAGACATGGGGATGACAAGGAGTGTGGTATTGCTTGGTCTTTGGGTTTTGAGCCAAGGGTTCTGGTTGTTCTGGGCATATCTGCTGGAATTTCAAGGACTGAATACGTTTGTCGGAATTTGGATAGCAGGTTTACTGTTTTTTACAGTGAATGTGAAGATTATCATAGACATTTGTAAATTTGCGAAGCTGAAAGTGTAATGCAATAAACATTTTCTATTGGAATTTCTGTGTTTGATTTTTAATGCAAAATGTTGATCTGTTGAAAATGTTCTTTGGAGATGATGTGAAGATTTTTAGAAATTATGGTTTTAACACTTCCCAGCCAAAAATAATCAAAAGAAAAGAATACAAAAGAATTGAAAAATATAAATTGAATTCCTTTTGGGAAAGATTCGGAATTCATATTTTTATTTTATTTTCTATTCGTTTTGAATTCCCCAACTGGAATTGATTAAACTATTTCTAACATTCAAAAACGAAAAATGAATTCCAATTAATTCTAATGAATGCCGAATTTGGTTACAAATCCAATTCTTTTGTATTCATTTCTATTCCAAATTTATTGCTGGGTTATTACAGTAAATGGCAATAAATTCAATATCAAAATTGCCGAAGAAGAATGCAATCAAAATTGTTGGTCTAATAGTAGATTGAAGAAAATCAAAATAAATGGGACCAAATTCAGTTGCATTGAAACACTTGAAAATTAATCGTATTGAATCAAGTCGATTCAGATATAATAACATTGGAACAAATTAAATCGGATTACACCCGAATTAATTCATTCAATTAAATAAATTTAATTTAATTTAGAATGAATCAATTGAATTAGATCCAAATTTAATCGAAACAGAAGAAATCCAATTGAATTTAATAAAAAAAAAACAAAACCCAATTAAATTTGATTCAAATTTGATTCAAAAAGAAGAAATCCAATAGAATTTAATAAAAAAAAAAACAAAATCCAATGAAATTTGATTCAAAATTGATCCAAAAAGGATAAATCTAATTGAATTTGATTCAAATTTAATCCAAAAAAAACAAATCTAATTGAATTTGATCCAAATTTGATGTAAAAAGAAAAAATCCAATTGAATTTGATCCAAATTTGATCCAAAAAGAACAAATCAATATTGAACACATTGTATGAGATTAGAACAGATTAGAGTTAATTGAAAAAAAACTGATTCAAGTGACTCGGATTAAATTAAATGAAATTGAATACTATTCTAATGAATGGGACCAAACTAAATTGCATTGAATGTGATTCGATTAAATTTAATCAAATCGAATGAAATGAAATAGAATTGAATGAAATGAAAGTCGAAATCGAATTGAATGAAATGAAATTCGAAATCGAATTGAATGAAATGAAATTCGAAATCGAATTGAATGAAATGAAATTCGAAATCGAATTGAATGAAATTGGAATAAATTGAGTCAAACTGGAATAAACTGGTCCATTTTGATTCAAATTCGTAAATATTGAACAAAACTGAATAAAAATGTCAACAAACAGAAACAAATAACAGAAAATTAAAATTACAATTACACTTATAGATTACGATTCCAATTACAAGTAAACAATTTCAATTACAAATGCAATCCATCCGAGACATTGCCAATTAAATGCTAAAACGGACACAAACAAAATCGGAAAAAACGTTACGTAAAACGTGTTTGTTCGTTGTAATTGGGTTTAATTGATGTCCGCTTGGTGGGAAATCAAAGACACCACGAAACCAGACAAAAAACTGCATCATTCGTCCGCGCCAACACGTGTCCGGCAACTGCGATTTTCGGCCCGGTTGCCACACCGAATCGCGAACAGTTTCGGTTTGGCCGACGGTCCGCAAAGATCCTTCGCCGATCGAACCGAAAACCGATCGATCGCGCGAGAACACGCGACCTTTTGCCGGAAAAAAGCCGGAAATATAAGGCCGGGCAAAAAGTCGCCACTTTTTGCCCTCTCGCGAGAAGTTCGGTCAGCTGTGACTCTGGATTGAAACGAATTCCAGTTGGAACGCGAATTGCAGTGTTTTGGGTGTTTCGGGACTGATTGTTGAAGAAAATCAATTATTTAATGGATTGAGTTAATTTATGGAATAATTGATTTTAAAAGTGGAGGTGGGGGAAAGTGATTTTTGGCAGACTTAGAAAAAAATCAATTATTTAATTGATTTTAATAATTTTAATATTTTAATTTTAATTTGATTTTAATAATTTATCAATTAAAATAAGTAATTTAACTGATTTTTTCTTGATTAATTAATTTAATTAATTGATGAAATAATTGATTTAAAAGAAATAGGTGGAAGAAAGTCATTTTTGGCAGACTGCTGAAGGAAAATCAATTATTTAATTGATTAACTGAATTAATTGATGGAATAATTGAGTTAAAAGAAATAGGTGGAAGAAAGTGATTTTTGGCAGACTGTTAGAAGACAATTGATTATTTATTTAATAAATTGAATTATTTGATGAAATAATTGATTTTAAAAAAGTGGAGGTGGGAGAAAGTGATTTTTGGTGGAATGTGCTCGTGCTTTTATCTGCGAGTTTGCACGCAACTGGTCGGCGGATTGGGGGAACGATTGGTGGACGAAGTTTCGGACGTGATTATCAAAGTCAAACGCACGCTGGCTCATTGCTGGCAGGTGGAGCCGCCGGAACCACCGGGTAGATATTTTTGGAGTCAGTGTAGAAAAAAGTGTAGAATGGCACTAAATCATTCTGGGTCATTATGAAACGTAACATTTTCATATACATTTTTGGAAAAGGTGAATGTTTTGAAAAGTTTTAAAACTTTTAAAAGTGTTCAGAAAAGTGAAAAAATCTGTGAAAAAGTGTGACGATTATTTTGTAAAGATTTTTTTAAAATAATTCGCAAATACACTTTTAGGGGACTTTTTATTTGTTTAAACACATTTTTTTCATATTAATTTTATTTATTTTTTTTAATCTGAAAATAGTGAAAATAAAAATAAAAAGGATGACATTGATTTAGTAAAATCTCTGAAAATGTGTGATTAAATTTTCTGCAGAAAAAACTAAAGGCAGTAAGATGGCTGAATAATTAAAAAATGGACTGTGGGACATTTTTAAATACAAGCATGATCTGAAAAGGAGATTTTAATTTTTAACATTTTATAATTCTTTTCTGAAAAGTCTCGGAAAACTTTATGCAGCCTTAAAATTGGACTTTCATACTTTGACAAATTTTTCTAGACATTTTCATACTTTCAAACTTCAATAAATAAATTCATTGAAAACGTGACATAAAGATTATAAACATAAGAACAGTCTAAAAAAAATCTGAGGTTCAAATATTTTCAATATTTGAACCGTCAGATGTTTCTTGGACATTTTCAAAAATTGAGATTTTCATTTATGAGAATTCATTGTAAATGAAATTAGTAACATTCTACAAGGATCTAAAATTGTAACAAGAATTAAAATTTTTTGGACATTCTTTTTGGCCATGTAAATTTATTCTTGATTGGATTCAAGACTTTAAACGAAATTTGAAATTCTTTAAAAAGTTCTCAAGAATTGTAATTTCTCTAATTTGTATAAATCTTTATTTTTTTTCTTTACAATGAATGTTATTTTATTCTGAAAAATGAGAAATTTTCCCAGAAATATAAACTACCAAAAGTTTGAAAAATTAAAAAAAATCCGCATTCATAACTCGATATTTTAGAAATGTGCAGACTTATTTACAAAACTTTTTCAAACCCATTATATCCTTACACAATTCTGTTTATTAACTGCAAAATAAAAAAATTAATTATAGTACAATATAAAATTAACAAAAACCCTATAATAATAGAATTGGAACTTCCATAATAAAATGCTAATTCAAAATATAAATCAACCTCTGCATGGGGTCTCAGACCAACGCATCGTTTTAGAAGGTATTTTCGCTCTGTTCACGGCTTCAGAAAGCAATCTTGTTCAGTCGCTTTTTCGAACTCAGTCTGTCGAGATCCGTCAACATTTTTTGTTCCTAATTTTTGTTAATAATGATTAAGTGATCGTTCAATAGGAAACGTTTATTTATCAAACTCTTACAGTGCATAATTTTTTATTAAAAAAAGAGTTTAGTGAATTTTTTTCAAAACTGTCACAATGACAAGTGTTTTGTGCAATCCCAAAAGATCGCCAACTTTTAACAACATTAATCGGCCTCAGACGTGTCTTTCTGAAGTCGTAACAGACGAAGCTTTGACACAAGCGCGCCTCAACTTATTAAGTTCGTATTTTTCCAAAATTGTTATTTTTTCAAACACTTATCTGAAAATTATTATACAATAAATTATTATATTATACAAATAATTATTGAAATGCAGTGAAACTCAGCATTTTTAATGTAAATCTAATTTGTCAAATTAATATCGATTCAAATTATTTATAATTTGAATTCGACATTAATTAGAAAGTTTTGTTTTAATAAAACAAAAATTTTAATGCTTAGACGGCAATACAATTTTTCGAGTTAAAAACTGTTTTTGAATGAAATTGTGAAAATACTTTTAAAAACTTGTTCTAATTTGTTATAAACTATTATTGATTTTGTATTATGAATTTCAATTTTGCAAAAAAAAAAACTTGTTTGTATAGAGAAATTGTTTTGAAATGCAACAAAGTTACTATAAAGTAATCACCTTTTATTGTAAATTCGTTTAGAGTTTTTGATGGAATTTCAAATAGATAATATGTAGAATTTCAAACAGAAAAAATGTTCTGTAAAAACATATCACATTTGCTGAAATTAAAAAAAGAAACTATTCTCTAAACATATCTCTGAATAATTTTGTTTAAATAATGTTAACTAAGAACAATTTTTTCTTAACAGAACGTTCTCCGGACAAAAAATCGGCGACTTTGCCGCACTCATGCAGCTCCATATCATTGCCAATTGTCGATAGAGTTTCGAGGCCACTGCCGACTCCGCCAGACAGACTTTCCTACACGGAAATGCCATGGTATCACAACGTCACAAGAGAGAAAGCTAATATGTTAATTAAAGATCGTACGTATTACAACCCCGTTTTTTAGTACCTTAAATCAACCAAAAATTTTATTTTAGCTTTTTAATTATCTCGTATTATTTCTTAACTTTGTTGAGGTAACTTTAAGTAAAATAAATCAATCCAATTTATTCGTTTTTAACAATTCATTTTCTAAAAAAAATTTAAACTATTTTATTTTTATTTGAAAAAGTATTTTAGTTTGTACACTTTATACATCATTATTATATCATTTTCAAAAATTTGTAAAAATTTTAAAGCATTTCGTATTGGTTTCAGAAGGTACTTATGGAAACGCCAACAAAGACGGTTTCTTTTTGTTAAGGCCATCCATGACAAACCCTAACAACCCATTTACTTTGGTACTTTGGTACAAAGATCGAGTGTTCAATGTTCCAGTGAGAAAACGTCCTGATAATCGGTAAATGATTTGTCTAAAATTACAGTAACAAGTTTATCTTATTTTTGAAAATTGTTACCCACTTTAGAACAAATTGGACACATTTTTGTTTTCCAGTAATTAATTTTCCAAAAATTACGTTTAAAAAATTCTCCAAATCTAATATCGATATCCTTCGATAATCGATATATATCGATATACTCTGATAATCGATTTATATCGATATACGTCTATAATCGATATATATCTCGATATTCGTCTATAATCTATATATATCGATATTCTTCGATAATCGATATATATCGATATCATTCGATAATCGATATACTCCGATAATCGATATATATCGATATAGTCCGATAATCGATATATATCGATATACTCCGATAATCGATATATATCGATGTACTTCGATAATCGATATATATCGATGTACTTCGATAATCGATATATATATATATCAATATACTTCGATAATCGATGTATATCGATATATTTCTATAATCGATATATATCGATATACTTCGATAATCGATATATATGTATATCCTTGGACAATCGATATATATATCGATATACTCTGATAATCGATATATATCGAAACTTATTGAAACATGTAACATAAAATAAATTAATAACTTTGTTCTGAAAAAATTAAGCTTAATTTTTTCAGAACAAAGTTATTAATTTATTTTATGTTACATGTTCCAATAAGTTTCAAAGTTTTCAAAAATTAACCTTAATTAAGAAAAAAAATATTTCTTCCAGATTCGCCCTCGGCTCAGCTAAACCAAACGAACAGTCCTTCGTCAGCATCGAGGAACTCGTCCTCTTCTACAAACGCGAGGAACTCGTACTCTACACCGGCGGCGTGCAAATGGGGAGCACGTTACTCGCGGAAACGCTGCCTAAATGAACAACCACGTGCCTTGCACCGAAAAGGAAAGCTTTTTGCACAAATCCCGGCGAGTTAGCCGCGATTTTTTGTTTGTACATACACAACGCGATCGAAATTGTTGAACAATTGGACCGATTTTACGCCGTTGTTACATTTGTATGCTGACAATCTGATGTATACATTGAAAAAAGTATTCATTTTGATTGTAGACTATTCGTAGCCGAATCGTCTACAGTTTATTCAAAAAAGAAAGGAATTCCTTTTTGAACGAAAGGAATGCTTTTCGTTCAATGAAAACGATTTTTCCTTTCGGACAGGAATGGTTTTCATCGAAAAGGATATTTTGCTGAGTGTAAGTTTGTCGCGACACGATATGCCTTCGAGTATTTATACGAATTCTGCAACACCGTGCAATAAGAAAGTTTTATATTTATTACGCAATCCAGACGAGATATTTATTGTACGTCGTTAGTTCAATAAATATTTGTCGCAAAACTGGTCGTTTTTCATTTTCAGGACATTCGAGTTGGGTTAAACCTATGAAATTGAAAAATACATTTTTTTCCCATTGATACCTATTCGTTTTTATTAGAATTGCTATTAAATATCTTCTATTAAACATTAAGGTCATTTTTTCCCATTGATACCTATTCGTTTTTATTAGAATTGCTGTTAAATATCTTCTATTAAACATTAAGGTCATGTCGAAAGCGAAAATACCGACATTACAGATTTCTCAAAATGCAGCTAAATAACACACCGAATAATCATTTTAAGACCAGAGCGAGATTCGTTCACTTTTTTTACAGTGTTGGGTCTCAACAAAAACGAAATTCATATTTAATTGCAGAAAAACGGTGATTTCTATTTTTCTAGGTGG
>JABFPB010005291.1:0-13532 GCA_022817645.1 Ceratoteleas bidentatus
TTGTATTCAATTAATAGGAAATTCATATTTATTAAACCAAGAAACAATCAAATTAATACTATGAAAAAATAATAAAATATTATTAAATTAATATGGTCATATTTTCACTTTGCACCCTAAATATACGGCCCTTCATAGGGGAACTACCTTAAATCAACATTTTTTAATTCAAATGAAATGTTTTAGTACAAATTGTAACTGATTTGTACTGATTTTGCCAATTGCAAATTCATCTACAAATCAGAAACTAATTAGGCTCTCGTGACGAAAGCTGTCGCTTTCGGCACTCTAACCTAATTCGTTCCACTTTCGGCACGCTACACCGACATGAAAAACATCATATCGGCCTCGGGCGCCGGTGGCGCCCTCCGACGTAATATACTATTCTGTTAAATAATCATATATCTTGATTTAAATCACTATTTTTCCTTGAATTAAATCCAGACTTTTATCAAACATTTGAACTAATCAATTTCCCAAACTGTTCTTGTGGAACTTTAAAAAAATCCACACTTGTGAGCAGAGTATAAAGACACGGCAGTCAGGACGATTATGGATATAGAAATTCCCAGTGACGGTTAGTCCAACAGTATCCTCGTTGCTGTTCCAAAACCACCAATAAACCTCTGAATGATTGGCGCTGTTTAAAAAAGTAATCATTTCTCAATGTCTTTTTCATATTACAAAAACAATATCCACATTTTTCATAATTTCAGCTACACATAATCCCTTAAACATACTTCGTTTCTTTCATAACAATCCATGAAATCCGTCAACAATTGAATAACAATAGTAACAACTACTCTTAAAAAATCCCACACCCTCGTAAGTGCGAAGAAATGACATGGGCAGTATTGCCTCGCGGTCAATCACGAATGCACTGTCGCGGTGGCATCACGCGAGACAAACGCGTGGTTATAATTATTCGACGACGACGTCGTACGGCCAAGAACCGCATTCAAACTTGTGGCTTATTACTTTTATTCTGTCATTTACAATAAAGTATCACTTGGAGTAGTTGCAAATACCGCCGAAGGTTCAAATATAAAACATTGACACGTACAACGTAAGCAATACAAGTTGATGTCGCGGATATACAATTCGGACTAATTTTGCTCTGCGTCCATTGAACCTTGCGATTCGTTCGATTTGATTGGATGGCTTTCATTTGTCGATTCACCAATATTGCAACACGGAGCATTTGTCTGTCTCACTCCAACTTAAAGGACATTACTGCAAAACGTTCGGATCGGATAAAATATTTGCATCGATAAAAAACGTTTCCGTTCCTAATGTTGGTATCGTTCAAACGGGCTGTGTTTAAGTTTGCGTTATAATTTGTAAGGGCCACTGAGTCCCGAAAAGTTGCTTTCGCTAATTATCAATAAATCGTTATATTGTAAGACTCGATGACTGAATGCGAACGACATCCTCGGAAATGTCCCCGGATAGCCCAATCATCTTTCACTATATTTATTTATCCATTTTTTTATCTTTTTCCATTTATTCGGTTGTATCACTATTGTATTATAATTTAGGTACCATCTTAATTATTAATATTAATAAGAATATTAATAAGTATTTTTTATTATTTATGCATTCATTAATTATGGGTTGCAATTATTATTTTATAAAGTCCCTTACACTAAGAATCATCAGACATAAAGGAATTTTGGGATTTCAGCTCTTCTAATGTCTGAATTTGTTGACGAAGAAACAGTATCCTGAAAAAGAAAGGTGGTTGGTTAGTTTTGGTGTGTGCCAAGATTGGGACTTGGTTTGGGGGGTTTGCCAAATCTTACCTCTGTTCTTGAAGAGTCGCTTGTATTTCCGTCAGCCTCACTATTGATCGTGCAGTTTTCAGTTCTGCGGAGACTCGCGTGCATTGTAAGCTACCCATTGTATGTGCTTCTTCACTAAGCTTTTGTGCCTAAAAATAAAAGGATATCGTCGGCATTAAGGCGGAGAATGTGATAACATTTTAAGTGAAGGCTTTTCAACATTAGTTTGGTTTGGTTTATCATTTGGCAAAATGATAAAATGACTGTTTCGATACTTTTTTATGAGTTTGAACTCAATATTTTTAATGTTTATTTAAGTTTATAACTTAAATAATGACTTCGAGTAGATTAAATTATTATTAATCTTTATTAATTATTTAAATTATTATTAATCTTATTATTAATCATTTAAACAGTTTATTGGCAAATATATGCATTAGTTGACATCGAGAAGTAGAAAGAGAGAAAGAGACACATTTATAAAGTCCGCAAATTGTGTACTTTATATCAGAAAATGTTTAAATAAAGATTTGAAAAAGTGTGAGATACATTTTTTTAAATAAATGACTGTATTTTTAAAATAAGTTGAGAGTCGATCAATTGGGTTGGTAACAATGATTAATTTATGCAAATTAACATACTTTTTTTTATTTCGTGCACATATTTATTCATTTTTTTATTTTACAAATATTTCATTTCGATTCTTTTTTTTTTTTTTTTGAAAATTAATTTATTTCTGACATTACAATGACTAGCAGGGTTACTACCTTAAATTGCAATAATTATACAAATAACTCAGTATCCATAAATCCATTCAAATTAAAAAGTTATCATTTTTTTAACTGCTGAAAATGCATAAATTGTACCAAATCGGAAATAATTCTATTACACTGCAAGTCAAAATGGCGACAAATAGAAAAAAATTCTACTTAGATTTTTCCACCATTTTATACAGTTAGTATACAATTTAAAATACTGATTTTTCATTGGCTATTATTTCCAATTTGATTCACTATATACATTTTTTTGTACAAATTGGTAATGTTTCAATTTTAGTTAGAATTTTTTAATTTTTAATTGATTCTCGACTACTGAAAATAGAGATGAATGAAAGAGATAAAAGAAGAACTGAAGCTGTGTGAATGTTTGTGTAAACATTCTGACCTGCTTCTCAAAGATATCTGCAGGAAACGCTTTAACGTGCTGCGTCAGGTCTTCCCGGTAATGATTGGCGAGTGAAGGTGTCAGAGAAGGTGTCAGTGGGGGCTGCACTCTCGACAGTGCTTGTAAACCGCCACTGTTGCCGAGACTTCCCAGTGATCCTAATGTGCTAAGTCCCTGCAAAGAGCTCAATCCTTGCACATTAGAATTGGCACCACCTGGACTCGTTACTGAAAAACATTAATATACATTTTTTTAACCAATGTATATTAAAATAAAAAGCGATATTAATATACATTTACTTAATAATGTGCTAATTTATTGCAGATATTACTGTTAAGTCACTTGGTTTTGTTATTTCTATTTGTTTAATTGTAATTGGCATAAAATGGTTTTGAAATTCGTAGCGAGATTTTTCAGATTCAGATTTTTCAGATTTTTCAATAGGATCCGAAAACAAGACAATTGATAAAGCGTTAAAAAATGAAAAATTAAGACAAAAATTATGAAAACAAATAAGTTTATGTATTTAATTAAGATAAACTCTATTATTTTGAGGTTGTTTCTGAGAATGATCTTATAAAATTCTTACTTTTTCGTGCATCTATGCAATCTTGCGTTTCAGAGTGAGTTGGCGTTGGAGGACCTTCAGTTGACACATTTCCGCTTGTGTCAACTTTTAGTGGCGCCGTAACGTCATTGATACCTCCACGATCCGAACTCCCTGACTGCTGACATAAACATACATAACTTATCATAAACTTCTTCATCCTCTAATGATAATTGTACAAATTATTCAATAAATACAAACAAATTATTTACATTTCATTACTGACTGAAGCATCATTGATAATTTCATGTTTCTGATCATCTTTTAATTTTTTTTTGGAAAAAATGTAAACTCTGATTGCAACATGAGAAATTAAATTGTTTTCACCTTCTCAAATTTTTAGATAATCTTTCTTTTTTTAAGGATTTTATTTACAAAAGTTCTTGAAGTGTAACTTGAAAAACCAGGGAAAAAGCGTGTGTCAGTATTTGTCTTGAATAATGCAAACAAATATTCCCAGTGACAAGATCCAAAAACTTACTTGTCTTGATAATAATATAGCAGTTTGAATTGTTTGCAATGCCTTTTGTGGTGTTATATCAGGTTGTTCTTTGCTACCCGTGATTTGTGAAAGGAGTCTTGGAAGACTCGCAAGTGAGACAGGTGGCCCTGGTGCGTTACTGCTTCCGAGTTGTTGTGTCGGAGAACTCAATTTTCCTGGTGCTTGTGGCGTACTTGGTGGGTGTGATGATAACCGAGGTAAAGCTGAAACATTCATTTATATAAACATTAAAGTAGTCAGTTAGTTTTAGAATCGCGTTGTTGTAGTCGTGTAATTATGTCATCTTATTTGCAAAAACAAAGTGTCTAAATTTTATTGAAATAATGTTATATTAAAACGTGTTTTTCAATTGAACTTGTAATGTGTCTGACTAGGCAGTGTTAATGTTTTTGTTGCATAGGTTGGCGACATTTATAAATCATAGAGATCCCAGACAGAAAGAAATTTAACTTTTGAATTGTTTACTTTTCCATTTATAAACATTGAATAAGTCATTCAGAATATCGAAAAATTATTTTTGAACCTATTTTTATATTCTTGTAAAATAATGAAGGTGTTTTTGTTATGTCTATTGTTCATTCCATTATAATTTTAAATTAAATATAATGAATTTACTTGACTGCATCTGTCAATAATGATCCATTTTTAAACTGCATTCATCCAAAAAAATGCTTCGAACATTGAGTTAAATTGTTGAAAAAACCCATTTTTTAATTGGATAATAAACTTGCCCAATAGCAAACCACTTTAATGATGATGGTCAGAACTCTTCTGTATAATCCTTTAGAAATCATACATTCTTTATAACAACTCATAACCATTTAAAAATATTACTACACTGGAAAAAAATAAAATGTCGCTTCAGTCGTACTCACCAATACTGTCTCACAAATCGTATCGCAGCATTGAATCCAATGCTGATTTAGCATTGTCAACCCATACAGCAGAAAAAAAACACTGCTGCAGTCTTGAAAAATGCTAAATCACTAGTGAAACTAGACTGAAACAGTATTTTTCAGTTACTATTGGTTCCCATACTTTGGCTACCAATACAAAATCATTGGCTGATGGTACTGGTTACTGAAACTGCCACAGTTGGGAAAGGGCGCTATATCAGTGGTTTTTTCCCAGTGTATTACAGTTATTACATTTACCATATTTGAAAATGCGGTAAAATGCGTTTTTTCGCAAAAACGGCCAACTTTGCAACGACGTTTCATAAAAACATATTTCTTCATTTTTATGATATTTTTCAAGAGCTACAATTTCCCAAAGTTCCAAGTTTTTTGGCCTCGTTTCTGAGATTTTTAAGTTTGACTGTTTTGACGTAACGACTATATCAGCAAACACAGATATTTTAGGTATTTGTTTTTAATTTATTCATCGCCTTAAAAACCCTTATTTTCATTTTTCAACCAGGCCTTTTCTATTTCTATATCAGATTCTTTTCCGACTCATCTGGGACCGTTGATAAAGCTGTCCCTGAAATTACCTGCGGCTAATAAGACAGGTCCTTGTGTATGTGAATCGTGGGCAGTAGAACCGAGTGGTTCCGAGGTGGGCGTAGAATCACCTGGGGAGATATCCATATCTTGCGTCTGGCGTTCCACCCCGACCTCCTCTCGGCAGGACTCGCGATCTCGATCTCGGTCCCGCTCCTTGTCCCTGTCCTTGTCTCGGTCTCGCTCCCTCGAAGACAGTTCATCCCTGCTGCCGCTGCTGCCACCACAAGAACTCCAGTATTCACGTTTTTCAGTCTGTCGCGATGATTTGCCATCTCGCGTGTTACTGTTGCTATTTGATCGCGAGTTGGAATGTTTGTCATGACCTACAACACCAATAAGCAAATTACGTGTGGAATCCATTCTTCGTACTGTATGTAATGATGACATTGTGTCAAAACTGAAAGGGATTTGCTTATAAAACTTACAAATACAAAAAATGTTGTATATATATTGTTCTTCTGTCAGAGAGGTTGGGTATTGTTTATTTTTATTTTTATTTTTTATCAATTTTTGAACCAGTTTGAGTTTTTTTCTGGGGATATTTCAACTGTAGAATCATTTTTTTGTTTTAATTTAATTTAAATAATTTAATATACAGTAGAATTTTGGGTATTTCGTTTTTGGGTGGATTTACTTTTCGATACCCAATATTTCATTTTTCTTTTTATTTTTTGAATATATTCGTCTCCATAATTCATCTTACTTGATCTGGAGGAGGAATAGTCATTGGACTGACGTGGTCGACTTTCTGTGCGCACTATCCATTCTCGTGGCTTTTCCCATTGCGAAATTTCAGTTTTACAGTTGTAGTAATACTTCTTCCCCGAAGAACTCATGTGTTCTGACCAATCGCCGAATCTGGCTGATCGTTCTGCTGTGCTTCCTCGCTCATCGCCACGTTTGTCCTGTATTGCCGATTAAAGTTTGAATTGTAAAATTAGACACTGATTGAGCAGAGGACTAAGTTTCGTTTACCAAGTTTCTCATCGCTGACTTGATTTCGCTCTAGTCGAATTTAAAGGAGTTTTGAAAACAGATGAACGTTGGTCGTGAGTGTTTCTTTCGGTTAATCAACGATTTCTGAGTATAATAATTGTTAATCGATCAATTTCTGAGTGTAATTGATTTCAAATCAATTAATTTCATTGATTTGTTTAATTGTTGTTAAATTATGTATTTAGAGTGATTTAAAAGTACTATATTTTAGTAAAAAATATACACATATTATTAGTTGCTGATATACAAAAGAAATTGTTTTTGGAGGAAACTGAACATTCTCTAAATATCTTAATAATGATACAAAACAAAGTTGGCACGATAAAGCTACTCCTTGATTGGCAGCACTTTGAAATAAGTTTCGGTTTCCAGATGGCGCCACTCAATCTTAGGTTCATTCGCTTTCAAACTGTATTTACGGTTTTGAGGAAAAACCAGGGAAGATATTTGCTGCTCAGGTATCAATTTCAAAACTAACGCGAGAATCTGTTTAGGCATACGTTTGAAAAGTAAAACATAATTATATATCTAACTTTCTTATACGAAATAAGGCTTTAAGAAGGTGTCAAATGTCTATTAAGAGGGTGTCCTAATCACGGAGTTAGGATCTTGTCAGTTTCCATAATTGTGAACAAAAATGAAGGATTTAAATGAGAACGGTTCGGTTCTAGAGTTTTGAGAGAATTTAATCTCAGAAGCCGAATTTCAATTCAATCAACCTATTTTTCTAAAATTTACAAGACATTTTTTCTCACCTACAAAAAGGGCTTGTAAATTTTCAATTAAAAAATCAACTTATTTCTATTTAAAATAATTAGAATTAAGTGGATAATTTTTATTTATTTTAAAAAACCATAAAAACAGACATATTTGGATTATAAATCCTTAGGCGATAAAAATCTTTTTCAAACAGATTCTCGCTATGGTTTTACATTTAACATTTGATCAATCATTTTATTTTTTATTTTCAATAAGTCACTTCTGACGTGAAAATTTTTTGCGAACAACAATGTATTACAGATATTCGTAGTTTTGCAGATATCTGCATTACACAAGTAAAATTTATCTTCCAAATGACCGAATGTCAAAAGATGAAAATTTTCGTTTTTCATTCTCGCTAAGTACCCTGTATCATAGTGTAAACTAATTTACTAAATTAGGGCCGTTTTAATTTACACAATTAAAAGAATTTCTTACAGAAACAACACATTTTGGAACAGTGTTTTTACTGCTTTGGAACTTAGGGCTCATTATTAAAATTAATTTAGCATATTTTGCTGTTCAATTTTGTTAATTACTCAAATCAGATTTTAGGACTAAGGGCTCATTATTAAAATTAACTTAACGTGTTTTGCTGTTCAGTTTTTTTATTTATCCAAATCTGATTTTAGATATAAATACACCTAAAAGCCTCAAAACTTCCAAAATTTACAAAAATTGGAATTTGGATTCCAGCCAAGTTGATTGGCTCTTATTTCGCTCTTCGTCAAAATCCAATTTAACGCTCCCGAAAACATGCAACAAGTGAGGTCATACTGCAAATACCGTGAGGTCATATCGCTAAGCGGTTATTGTGCGAAAGAAACGCGTTAGTTTATAACTACAGAATGTTATTACAATGTATATATTTTATGTTTCTACAATCTTTGCACGAGTCTAAAATAGTTATCAACTCATACAATGGACCCAAATTTCGCATCAAATCATTTTTTAATAAATTAACAAATCTTTTCTGAATATTCTAAAACAAATAAAAACTAAAGATGTAATCTGTTTAATCAGTCAAGTGTAAAGTTGTTTAAGATAAAATTTAATACCCTAAATATTGGGACTCCCAGAATAACGTGCGAACCAAGCGGATTTTCATAAAACTAGTAAAAATGGCGAATATAAAGCAAATCGACAGCAATTATTTTCATATTTTTAACCACTTTGTACTTTATTTTCAAATAGAATGGGCTCAATTGTAATGTGAAAAAAAAAACGTTTTTGTTGCGAAAGTTATTGTAAGTTTCAGTAATTTATCGTTTTAAATGAGAATTAGCTTTATGTCCCCTATTTTTTAAGGACTTGATGAAAGTTTACATGTAAACTTAGACATTATAAGAAAACAAAAAATACTTTGTTATTAATAATCCCAAATAGAATAATCCCATCTAATAGAACTAATGCTAGCTAAACCTCAAACATACACAATATTTTATTTCAGTAGTAGAATAATTCCATTGTTGTTAGAAAACTATGATGATTTTGAATGGATGTATCGACTAAATATTAAAAATAAAAAGATATATAATCATCATGGGATAGAAGAATTCAATTATGAATTAAAATTTAAATATTTCTTAATTTATATAAAAAAAGTTCTATCACATTTTCCTTAAAAAAAACTTTAATACAATTTTCAACCGCATTACAGATTATTAAATAACTTTTGGTCGATTAAACTAAGAATGATCAAACAACTTTTTTAGATTTCTCTCAATTTCTAGTTCAAATTTAAATCAAGCAATCGTCAAAAGTATTTATAATTAAAATAAAAGTCAACAATACCTGACAGGAATTATGTGTGGGTTTTCTTTGAGATGATGAATCTCTGGATGAATTTGATGATAATTTTATAGGATGCAATATCTGTTGAAGAAATTGAAATGTATAATTATTTAAAAACAAATCACTGCACATTAATTATAATTTTTAATTACAATTTTTATAAAAACGAATGTTGTATGGATTATGGTATTATGTGTTTTGAATATAAGAGTAGAACTGAAAAATAGCAGGGAAAACTTCCATAAATTATTGTTCCAAGCATTTTTATACTGTCTTATATTTTTCACTGCAGTTCTATATTTTTTATTTTGTTGTAATTATCAAAAAAAGTTTTACTGAAAAAACAAACCAATTTACACTGAGAGTAACATGAAGTAAATTAAAAAATAAGCTTACAATGAAAAATTCTATGTAGATATTAAGATTTAAACATATGCTTAAATGCCTATTATTCTTTTAAAAGAGTTGAATTATTAAAATAAACTGATATGGATTTTAAAAACTGTATATACAATTAAATATAAAAACATTATACAAAAATGTAATGTTTTGAAATATGGGATGTTTTCTCATTGTAAAAAGGGTTTTTTCATCAATCAATTTTATGTTGACTAATATTATAATATTATAATGTTTGCTTTCATCTGTCTTTGAACGATCATTATTAATTTCATATATCAAGTCTATTGTCACAGAGCATATATATTTAGTATAATCTTTGAATTATTAAAAAAAAGTTTGTAAAACTAACAGGTGACTCTTTGATAATAGGATTTCCTGTTTTTACTTGGAATTAAAGTACTTCGCAAAATAAAAAACCATACAGTCTTTTCCCTAATAATAATAATATGTATTTCAATTCTTCAACATTCAAAAGAAAGTGATTTTTGTTAGGCATTTTATAGATGATATAATTAGTTTTGAAAGAATGATTAATGTGTAATATATGCATGCAGTCCTGCCTAGTGTATCCCAATTTTTCTTAATTTTTCTCAACTTATTGATTGTGTTAGAAATTTGATTTTCTTTCAGTATATTGATCCACGATTGGAACCTATTTATTTATCTGTTACATAAACGCAATAAAACTATCATTCATGAATAATTTAAACTAAAAAAAATTACTTACTAACATTTTGTATTATTAGAGTTTATATAATACGAACTCCATACTGAATAAATACAATGTAATATTTAATCAGTTGAAAAACAAACTTATAGAAACCACAAATTATGTTAACATGGAAATTCCAAATTAATTATTCAATCTCCTATGTCATTTAATAAAAACTTCAATAATTATTTAACTACAAGTAAATATCTTAAAATTTCTCTTATGGAACCTATATCCTGATTATCAAAAATTTTCCGAATTGTATTTATTATTAACATTATTAATAATTTGTAAACAAGTGAAAACTCTCCATAACCATAGACTTGGTCAAATTTTCAAATGCAATGAATTTAAGAAAAAATGTAGTTTGAAAATCAACTTTTTCATACAGACTTTTCACTAGGAAAACTGGCCTTTTAAAAAATAAAACTTAGACTTTTCAACTGACTGTTTATAAATAAAATAAAAAGCATCATTGTAAAGACCCCTTCGCATTGATTAATAATTAACAATCACTCCTAAAATTAAAGGAAATCATGCTGCAGAAATTTGCTGGAAACAAAACACATAAAAAAAGTTATGTTAAATTTGATTGAAACTATAAATACACTTATTTTACCGACATATAATTTTGCAAATAGTGTAACTAATGTGCCAAAGCGAAGATAGTACAAAAGTTATTTGCTTTTACTAAACAGCAAACAGTACATTTTATTGAAATACATTTTGTTAGTGCAATAACCGAATAAGACTAATTTCGTTAACTTCAACAAATTGTGTTAAATTCAGATTATACAATTCGTTTTGTTAACTTTTTTATTTACTATTATCTTATATTAACTATTGTCATACAAAAAAATCTTTAAGTTTGCAATAAACATATCTCCAATTTTTGTATTAAACAGTTATATCGCAATGTTTTATTATTTAATTGTTTATCTCAAATTCTTTTAACTAATTTATATCTGATAATCATTCTGATTATCATTCGACATATCTCGATTTTACAGTTAGAACGAAAATGTAAACACAAATTTGAATGTTTTCCGAAACAGCTGAAGATTATTGAAAATTGAAAAACAGTGGATAGTTACCTCGCCACTACTCCTATCATGGTTGGTCCTGTGCTCTGAATCTCTGCTCTCGCGGCTTCTCTTATCTTTTGGTGATCGCGCGCAATCTGCACAAATCCAAGTGGAGATATTTTAGCTACATGTAAACAAGGCATGCACGTTTTCAGTTGGCTGTCAAATCAAAACCCGAAAAATGAAAGAGGTTCGAAAAAGTATCACTTATTCTTTTTCTTTGTTTTCTTCTAGGTGAGAAAGGTGAGAAATATGTATTGCAGATTTCATTATTCATCATCAACATGGACTGACAAATGGATTCAAAATTCATAGTTTCCCAGGGGGAAGTTGGGAAAATTGTTGTCAGGCATCAGGCAGATTTATAGGAGTTCAGCTGTTTTACTAGAGGTTAGAATTGAAGTCTGACACTTTTGCCAAAAGTGGATTTTTTTAGTAAGCAGCAACTTATGAGGAAAGTTGTTAATGATTGCAAGTTTTGCAAGTTGTTAAACATTTAGAAGAAAAAGGTAACAATTTTGTTTTCATATAATTTGTTATAATTTACAAATTTACATAAATGGATTCAAAAGTAACAGAAATTAAAATTGTATTTTATGAAAAGACAATTTTCAGCTGAAAAGAAATATGTAAAATATTGACTTAAATGATGATGAATATATTAAGTCAGTCATTTTAAATCCCTTTTGTATTAATAACATTTTGACTAATGTATGTAAATCAGATATTGACAGTTTAAAATGAAATTGTCACAAATTGAGTCATGCTAGATTTTTACAAAGGCAGAACATGTTATATACGAAACAACAAATTATCAGCTGACAATTAATACATTGAAAATATTGGAAAATCAGTACTGAATGATTTACTGAGATCAATATATATCTCTGAAAGTATATGTCAGAAATATTCAAACAAATATTTGCATAGAAATGAGAAACAAATGATGAAAGCATTTATGGAAACATTTCAAAATGTTATTTGATTTATATATTGGCAAATATTATCATGGGAACCAAATATTGACAGTTTTTGTATTATATTTATTCTTCTTGTTTCAGTATTGAATTAAATTTCACTTCAAATGTATTCACTTTTATAAGTTTATTTTATATTTTAATCAATGAAAATAATGAAAATATGTAACTTTTAAATTAACATTTACAGATTCTTTAAAGAGATACTCATTATAAATATTTCGTACATTGTAATCTTATTTCATAAATATAAATATGTTGGAATCAAAGTTTTTTAAATAATGCATTTATTGGTAAAAATATACCTAGTTTATTAATGTTTCTTTTATTTTTATGTTTGCCCTAATATGTCAAGCTTTCTATTATGTTTCTTTTAAACATTCATGTTTATTTTTGTCATATTCCTGAATAGATACAGGAGACGATACAAATTAATTCAGAGTTTCTGTCTATTCAAACCTTTTGTAATTCAATCATAACATTTGTTGTACTGACTGTCGTGGTTTTTAGTTCTTTTACAATCAGTCACATTATACTTTTTTTGTTGACGTCCTTTGAAAGATTCCAACAAGTTTTTAAATTTAAATTGTACCTTCAATTTATAAATATACAAAACAATTACATTTTGTGGAAGGATCGAAGAACAACCAATTAGAACACTATTAAAAAATGTTATAAATAGAAAAAACTTAAATTATTAAAGGAGTTTTTAACTATTTATATATTTAAAAAAATTTAAGAAACTTTAATGTTTAGGACAAATTATGAATATTCTTTTGTTGGAATAAAATAATTCCTTCTTTGAGAGTAAAATGAAATAATCATTTTTTTTCTTGATGTTAATGCAAAAATAACCATCTTACATAATTTCAAGGATTCTGATTGTAAGTTAATTATGATTATTCAATAATTAAATGAGTATTTCATTGAAATTATATCAAGTTTGTAATTGTATTTTTTAAATATAAAAATATTTTAGCATTTTGTTTTATCCTTTAATTTTTCAGTGTATTCCTTCCCAGTATGTAATTAAATAACGTTATTCCTAAGAAAAAAGGATGACTTACGTTTCTTTGAAATAATCAAATAAAATAACTTGCAATAAAACCATAAAATGGTTTAATTTACAAATTACTTTCTGTACACTACAAAAAGATTCAAGTTTAAAAATCATTACAAGATATATATAATCATAATCAACTCACTGTTGTCATTTAATAACAAAATACAATAAAAAAACAGTTTATA
>JABFPB010005292.1:0-13533 GCA_022817645.1 Ceratoteleas bidentatus
TGTTTATATACAATATTTGGATGCAATGTAGATATTATATAAATACCCTAAAGTAAAGAATTCGGAATAAACAATTCAATAAATGTTTAAACACAAACTAAAAAATTGCTCTACGAACGAAAATATGGTCTTTTTATCGAAGATGCAACCGTTATCCTTTGGAAAGATTAAAGCGGTACGAAAAACGGTACTTTTGTGTACATGTTGTAAAAGTACACTTAATTCTAACTCTTCACTTTATAACTGTCTTTCAGAAAAAATTCAATAAAGGTTTTGGTTCATTTACTGTTTGCTATATGTCAGTTCATTTCAAATATTTATTACATAAATGAATCATTCCGGCAGTTTAAGGTATGAATTCTGTCTCTGTGAAAAACAATATGTTTCATCCAAAATGAAAATGTTGGAATTACATGTGGGGCAATACGATACATAAATTTAGCACGCAAAACAAGTTGACGCCGATTTGTCTTTATCTTGCCGCTTTCCTAATGTTTATTTCCCACTATCTTTGTGCTTTGCATCGTAGGTGCTAAACCCTATTTACTATTGATCCGGCGAAGTATTTTACCAAGGTGAAAGGCTATTTTTTCGATCGTTAATTATTACAGCAACAGAAATTTCACATCACAAGCTTTAACGATTTCATTCTATCAAGAAATGTGGATTTCATCCTTTCTCTGTCAATTGAATTCGAAGAACACTCCGTCAAATTTTGATAACCGTCCAATCTGTCTTGCTTTGAACGAACAGTTTCCAAAATGATTTGAAAAAGTGCTGCAAAACAGTTCGATTTGATTGTTTCAGTAGTACCTTACGAGATTGAATTTTTTATTTAGGAGGAAGGGGGTGGAATGTTGTATGAAGATCGTGTTATCTGGCCGATACCGAGAGATGAATTACAAATGGCGTTTCCATGTTGGGGAAAAATTAATTTCTGTTGGATCAGAGCGTGCGGTTTGAAGTCGGTGGAGATAAATTGCATGCATTGTAATATCGTTCTTCACGTGGGGAATTCAATTCAGCGTCGGATTGTTGCGGCGCGGGTGAATTGTGTATCATACTGTGGTTTGTTTGTTATAAATTTATAAATAAAACAAATCGTTCATACCGAAAAATATTGACAAGATTCGATAGGATGTGAGAACAATGAATATTTTTTGATTTCATTGAAACTTTGTTAGGTTCGTTGATTAAATTTTTTGTGTGTGATTTTTATTTATTTATTGCCATGTTTACAAATTATTTTCAACAATTCATTTTCACTTGCTTAATTTCGTTATTTTATTCGTGATAATAATAATTTTTAAAAGTGCAGAATTTTTATGATTTGAAGAAAATTTTCATTCGAGAAATGATGGTTTCAAGGTTCGAGAAATTCGTTTTCATTCAAGTGAATCTTTAATTTTTTCATCTGAAGCTGAAGTGTAAAAGTTTGTTGTAAAAACAAACCGGCGTACAAATTGGGAGACAAATCACATGTGGCAGTCGAGAATTAAACATGTGTAACCGTAGAGAACAGATGTTTAAACTTTAATGATTCTCTCGAAATGGCTCAGTTTGTCCGGAAAAAGAACAGTCGTTACACTTTTGAAAAATACATACGCATTATTAATTCAATTATGAACCAGAGAAATTCCGCTTTGGGGGTCCATTTAGAATTAATCGAATTTTCCCTTTCTGTCTCGAAATCACTATTTATACTGTTTCTAGAATTTAGACTTCTTTAGAATCTTTGAATTATTTGCTTGAAAAGAGGTTGTTCGAATATAAAATATTCAATTTGAATACATAGAACGTAAATTTCCATTTTGTGACAATCATTGTTATTTTCGAGCTTTTTGTCAAGCGTGCCAGTTTTGGAACAATTACACCATTCTTTTGAAAAATTTGTAAATAAATTCTGCCATCTTTGGATACTGGATAGATAAACAGTTTTAAAATGAGGTACATATTTTTTATTTTTATTCGCAACTTTTGTGAATTTATCGATAAAAATGATTTAAAAGAGATCACGTATTTTGTTCTATATTTAATAACTGTTTCAGTTAAAAAGACATTTTTGTTCAAAATTTAAAGAATTTGGAAAAAATACGTTACATGCCTATTTTATTAGGGACGGCAAAGTAATTAAGGTACAGATCTGAATGAAAATGTCTATTATTCAAGCTTTCAATTAGTTACGACCGTTTTCTTATAATTAATTGGATAATGATTTCTTTCAACATTGTTCGTGAGGGAAAATCAATGTTAAATTTACAGGGAGTGAATATTCGATTAGTTAACAGAAAGGAAGTTAATTTTTTAAAAGTAAAAGAAGGTGGAACTTGCGTTAACTTAAAAATGTAATAGCTTCTATTTCAATGCTAATTTCACATAGAGTGAACGTCAGGATAACTTTTCCAACTTTTCGTCGTGTTGCCGACTTTTTTTAATTCCTTCCAGATAAAAAGTTGAGTTTTTACGGTTACATGCATTTATAATAAATTTCACGCGGATTTTCATCGGAATAGTGGAATACTGCACATTAATTATTCCATCATGACATTCTCTGTACAACATACAATGCAACTGTTCGTTGGCAGATTTGTATGCGATATCTGTGATTGAAATAAAATGGCATATATCAGTCTGTTTTGACATACGAGTAAGCGGCAGAACGTTGAAATGCAAATTCTACATATGTGGGAATATTTTTAATGTTAACGAATTAGGTAGTAAACTTTAGAAATAATCTAATAAGAACACAAGTTTTGTTATTGGAAAAATTACTTTTACAAAAGTGAAATATTATATTTGATAAATTATGACATAAGATTAGTTTGACATGTGGGATTAAATAATTGTACATTTTTCATAGACTTTGTTTATTATGAACATCAGTATATACATCAAGAAGCGACGAACATTGTCAAGAAACGAGATCAAACAATGTGCCGAGCAACAGTAAATATTCATTTAAGATACTAATAATGAAATTCATTGTGATAAAGTACAGGTCTCAGAATTAAGGTGTCAGTTAAGAACATGTGGAACGCTTTCTTTATTTATAAGCAATTACTCCTTCGTGGCTTTTTACTGCATAAATTATTACCCGTTTGTTTTTTATGTAAATAAACGCATTAAAAGAACCCAAGGTAAGTAATTATACACCTTTAAGTGGACAATTATACACCTTTAGGTGTAGAATTACTTCATTTAACGATAGTAATAGCATGTTTTACCATTTTTTATGCATTAGTTTAAGGACAATCTGCACAGAATTTTCTCAAGAATTTGAAGAGTTGCTAATATTCGCTCGGAGACATTCTTTTTTCATTAAATTTTTTTACGATCTTACATAATATCCCGAGAAGAAGACAAAAATTTCTTATTGAATTATTTTTACTTTAAAATAAAAGCATTTTGTCCCCTGAAAAGGTAAATTAAACATTCTTCATTACAACTCACACTCCGATATTTCATGCCTAATAAAACCAGGAGTTCTCTTTTTAAATTCGACTAAACTCTAGCTATGCAAATGCAATGCTTATTCCACTGGCAACCGTCCACAAAAATATTTCTTTCTCAATCAAATAATTCTACCGATCCGAAAACCTTGCTCCGCAACATTTTATTACTTTTCAATTCAAAACTCTGTCGCGAACTATGAAATCTGCGTTTTAAACTCGATATTTTCCCCACTCTCTGGCGTTTTGCTCGAAACAGACCGACGTCTGCAATTTCATTGAAATCCAAGGGCTCAACTGCAATCATCGAGTAATTTGACGCACAATAGTTCGTATCCATTTTTGAGTCGAAATTTCGCGTTCCGATCGAAAATGTTTCGAATGCCACTGTAATCTATGTACATATATTTGTCAAATTGTTCAAAGTGTTCGTTTGCAAATTGCATTGCAGCCCGATTCTGCTCTCTCAAGCTAGATAATCCGTTATGTCAAAAACTAAAAAATACGCTCTCGTCGTTATCAACGTTTAGACATTATCCAACTAGTCTTATCTTAGTGTTTCTAAAATGCACATTTTGGGTCACTTAAGCATCGCCTAGTAAAAATTGGGAAGTGGCACCTACATAAAAAATGTGGCTTTTATCAGGAATCGAAGTGGCAAATATGATCAACCTTACATGGTTCTTATCATGAATCTTATGACATAGGATTCATGATAAGAACCATGTAAGGTCTCCATGAGGTGTTCTAATAAGGCATTGAGTCGAATGTAACGCTTGACATTGGTGTGGCCTTGTTATGGCCTAATATGGCAAGCCCCTTAAGTGGCATGCCATATCAGAGCCCTATCAAGCAAACTGTTGATGGCACAATTAGGTTATTTTGGTGTGGTTATGATATGGTTAAATAGTCATGGCCTTATCATTAAGTAATTATGACAAGGCCATGAGTAATGAGTAATAAGTAAGGATTAAGTAATCATCACCACAATTTTTACTAGGATCTTTTTCAATACACAGAATCGAAAAAAAATTGCCTCCAAAAGCCAAAGGGACAGAAACGAAGAAACTTGAAACTCATATTGATCCACTGACTGTAACGACTCAATCAACAATAGTTCCTAACACAGTAACGAACTTGCGAAACCTTTGTACGCTGTGATAACTTGATGTTCCATCCTGCAAACCGGATCCCTGTAATAACGAGTGATTGAAATTTTAGGTGGAATTGAAGCTGGCTTAGCTGGTACTGTATGGATACCTCTTAACGATAAGCACCGCTTGTCCGTCCACGATCCGAAACCAGACTATGTGATAAAACACGTAACCGAATTGTCACGAATATTGAAGCGGGGACCTGGCGCGCCCGAACTCGAGGACACGTCGTCGAACGCGTCCGACGGCTTGTAATTGCACGCCGCCGAATTAGAGAACGCCGCGGGCGCGAATACGTAACCCAATGCATTATCGAACATTCGCTGAGTTCGTTGAACGTTCCACTGGCAAGAATCCCTGGTGCATTGTTACTCCGAGCCACGACGTTACGTTAACCTTTAGACTGACTTGATCGAGCGTTTCGATACCAGCAAGGACCGTGATTGGGCAGAATCACACGTTTTTATACACTCTCTACATTCATTCCTGCACCTTTTTTTATATTCTCGCCGTTTACTTGTCAAAGTACGTATACGTATTTTCTTACGGTGCACGTAAACAAATTACGAGTTGAGACAGACATACGTATGGCTGGCAACGCTGCGACACTTGGCCGACATTTTTCGTGCGAAACTTTGTTTAGGATATTTAGTTCGCGATTTCGGCAGCGTTCAATTTGATTTGAGGGAAAAGTAATAAAACTTTACAATGAGTTCAATCATTGAAGAAGGACAAAGAATGTGTTTGTCTTCTTTAGACATCAGTGATTTCTAAGTTTGTTTGGGATTTGAGATGGGATGCGAAGTTGGACCACATCGACAAAATAATGTTGTGGAATTCCCAGTTGATTGCACTTGAAAAACAAGTGTCTAATTTTGACACAGAAGAAACACCAAAAGTGTTTCAATGTCTCAAAATGAAACATGAGCGAGACAACTTTTTCCTAGTGTGTCAAATTTTATCCCGTGAGATGTTTAACCGATTACTATGCAAGCGTCTTCAAGAGTCTATATTTTATACATGAGACTTAGACGTTTGAAGGTGCTTGCTTGGTATTCGGATAAATTGCAATGAGCTTTGAGGAAACTATATCTGATGCACTGTAAAAACTTGCAAGAATGATAAAGTGTCTTAATTTAAGATCAGTGTCTTAAATTAAGATACGAGGGTCTTAATTTAAGACACTGATGACTGACAAAATAGGATGTTTAGACAACAATCTTATTGTAAGTCACCTTTAGCGACCTATTCATGGAAAATAATGTCTTAATGAAACTGTGAGTTAAGATATGGAACTTTCAAACAAACTTAACATCTTAAAATGTAAATAAAAAGTGACAAACTGAAATATTTTCCACTGATGAAAGGAAATTAAAGTAAAAAAATTAAATTAAATATTAAATAAATATTTTAATTAAATATTTTTAGTAAATATTTTAGTTAAAATATATTTATAAACAAACATTCTTGGTTTTGTCCCGAGAAAATTTTCGTGACATTCTCGGGACATTCTCAGGACATTGCCAGGACATTGTCAGGATACTCTTGAGACGTGTAATTTTTGTAGAATCGGATCAAAAAGTCATAATACTATTAAGTAACAAAAGAAATAATATTCACAAACGATTGTATGCAAAGAAATTACGAAATGTACATACAATGTGTATGTTTAATGCGACTTCAGTCGGTAAAGTCGCATTAAAACATACACATTGTTTATTATGTTGTGGTAATAAACAATGTGTATGTTTTAATGCGACTTTACCGACAGTGCAGTGCGAGTGTAGTTCTGGCGCTGACATCCAAATTTTGTCGTAATAAAAGTTTGTTTATTACGATAAAATCCGTGCTTTAATTGCATACAAACGGTTTTGAACATCATTTCTTTCTTTTCTTAACAACGTTCTCTTGGTACTCCTCCATGAAGGTATCTCAATAAAAGAGCAGGATTTACACTCAGAGAACAGATTATTTGATTCAAATAAATGTCGTATTTGTATACGAACCTAATTTATCATTTGATTCAAATAAAGATTTAACTGATTTAAATAAATAATTTATTTAAAACAATTGAAATTTATTTAATATAAATAAATAATTTATTTGATCCAAATACAATATTTAATAGGTTCGAATACAAATATGACATTGATTTTAATTAAATAAACTGTTCTCCGAGTGTATAGGTTTAATATTAGGTGTCAAAAATGTCTAGAAAAAGCGTCCGAAATTAAGACGCTTGTTTTTGCAGTGATGGAGCCGCGCCCCAGTTGAAAAATACTATATGGAGTAACACATAGCATTTTTGGTGTTAAATTTCATATGGAATACTACGCCAAATATACTACGCGTTATTCCAGCCGTGGTGTTGATAACTATACAAGTGTGTCTAGCAGCTCAACACATTTTTTGCATGCACTCTACGAACATTTTTAGAGGGCGTTTTGGTGGAGAGGTGTCTTAGGGGATGGAGACCTAACGAGTGTCGCGCTGACTTGAAAAGACAGCGGGGCGGCACTCGATATTCCGATGTAACAAGATTCTCTTTAAGCGTTGATCAGCGTTTTTCTGAAGCAGATGAACGTTTTAGTTGTTATTGGTACTAGTGTAATTTTAGCTAGTCAAAGAGTTTGATTTCGAAAGCGATAACTTGGGTAGCAAGTTGATTGGATTGGTGCAGCTAACGTTCGACTTTTGTTCCTTGCCTTTTTTCGGATAGTCCGTTAATATAGAGATATTGATAATACGAGATAATACTATGGTGAGATGTCAGACAATCAAAGACATTTTGAAATGACGTGTATATTTTGTAAATTGTAAATCTGGTGCTGTTTTCGAGTTTCTGCGATTGTGCAAATGACTTTGATGTTTCTATACACTGTTCAAAGAGCGCCGAGTCCACTTCCGGTTGTAGGAAAACGATGTCACAATTCGCGCTCGTGGAATTTTAATTTATGCAGACTATTTCGCCGGCAGGTAGTTAAATGCCTGAAGAACATTTTCCTCCAATCCGGCGCTCTCGCTCTTTGGACTCGGCACCTTTTTGAAGTTGAGCGCCGTATTGGTCGACGCGAGGTGACACAACTGTATGGCGCAACTGAAATAAATAAATCCGCAAATGAGTTTCTGAAACTCATTTGACCAGTCGATACAGCTGCGACAACTTCCACACGTCTAACGAGCTGAATCAGCCAAACGTCCGCCAAATGAGATTTGGCGGACAATCATAGCCATTCGAATAAAGATATGTTACTTTGTACCACTCGAGATAGTCAGTTTCAGTTCAAACGTAACCATATACCTCAAAAGTACAAGACAAGCGTATGTATATCAAATGTACATAATTACAAATCACCGCACATATATTTTTTCACGAAGTACCTTGCAAATGAGCGAAAAGGAATGTACGAAGTAAATCTCAAATTATCTTTGTGAATAAATGTTATATGAAAAGTATCAGTGGCTGTTTCTTTGGGTATACCCGTAGTCCCGATTGTCGCACTTGAACTCTAGTTTGAGTCCGACGTTTCGTTGCCGGATCTGCTTGGCCGAAACGGGCATTGTATGACGTTGCCCAAGTCGCTGTGATCGATAGACGGTTCGACTTTTCGGTGACAATTAGCCTTGCAGACTTGAAATCCTCGATTTTTGCAGTTCCCCTTACAATTCGGCTTATCTTTTCGGTGCTTGCGCGTGCATACTTTACTTTTAGTTCTTGCATCTAAAATTATATTACGAGTTTAGGCAACTCGTCGAGAGAATGGATTCGCGGAGCCGCCAAAATATGCGAATCCCGATAATTACACGCGCAAAATGGTATCAAGTATCGTGGGTGAGGAATTTCGGTTGAGGCGAGGAATGTTGAGGGGATGGAGTGAGATTTTTTACGTTTTTAGTTGGCGAAGATTTTTCAAAGCTTTCAAAGCAGGTAAGTGTTTATGGCGATTTAAAACTATAAATTGATGAGTTGGCTATGTTCTCGGACAATTATTTATGGACTCATAAACTATATGGAGTGTACTAGAGCGCAAACATCGATCCGAGTGTATATTGCAAACTTCAGGACCCATGAAATATCGGCCCGGTTACGGTAATCGGAATTACTATGACACATCACCGCTATTAAGTTAGTCTCCTTAAGGTAAAAGGAATCGTAGTCAATAGGAATTAAAAATATTGTTTTAATGCTTTCAACTGAATGAAAGTAAATTGAGATTTATTTTCTACAAACAGAAGTGGAAAAAAATTATTAATTATTAAGAATCATAGCTTTCAATAAGAAATATTTTACATTTACTTTTTGGTTTAGGTATTTCAGTGACGAAACAACTTTATGTTACATTATGTTATACTTTGTGAAGCAAAAGTAAAATATAATTAACGACCCTGTGATACACATTTTAAGTATGGTTCCCAATTGTATAAAGTTCTCAAAGCAACAATTATTTCAACTACCACCGTTTCGTTGGCTGAAAATTCAAACTAACTAAACTAACAAAGCTATCGATTTGTAATGAAACATAACAGTTACAATTTCGGATAAACGGCAGAGTCCTGTTTGCCGTAAGGGAACTAACTTAATCTCTTTAGCAAAGTTTTCTACAACCTCTCAAACAATTACAATCCTCCCATTAAATCCTGCCTCGATTCGACTTTTCCCCTCCCCTATGTACCTTGCGACTCGTCCCGGGGCGACGATTTTTCGTTATTACTTTGCATTCTCCCCGATATTTCATCCTTCGAAACGCTCACGGAATCCTTTTGATCATCAATGAACTCCAAGTATTGGACGCTCGTGGCCTCGTCTACGTGCGCATTGCCCGGCACGTCGTCCTCGTCCCGGTCACTCTTTGATTCGTCCCGATATCCTTTCGAATAGCTCCCGGTTTCCTCCCCCGACCCATCCCGCTCCGTCGCGATCTCCTCATAATCGTCCAAATAATTCCCCTCTTGCTCGCTCTCCTCGTTAATTATGCCCGCCGAGTCTTCCGCCTCTTCCTCCTCGGTCAGCTTCAGCTTCTTCATTTTCTGAACGTCCGAGTGGACTTCTTTCAATTCGTGGGACGTCTCTCTCGACTCCGATATCTCGGGTCGATGGAACTCTGAAATGAACGCAATTGATCAATGAAAGTACGTGAAAAGTAGTATGTTGTTAAACTAGTAGAAAAGGTTGGACATATATTTTTAATGAGTATAGCTAAACGTGGCTCATTGTCAAACAGTTGGGCTGAAAATAGCATGTATATTCATAGAAAGAAGTCTGTTTTCAATGAAGAAGAGTGGAAGTTTGGTATACCTAGATTTTAACTGATTATGAGAAATCTTGTTATTTATTGGCACAAAATTATTAATTGTTGATATTGATTAAAAGAAGAACATTTAACAATATTTAAACAATAAACATCTACTATTTACAATTCGATGTTGAATCATAATGTAATGTTTGATTTAGTTGACCCGATGTGACGCATTCACCGCAATGTCTGTCTGGATTAATGGCCGCAGGAGATCTCCATATTTTCAATTAATTAATGCATAAGCGGAAGGTATGTATTTAATGTAAAAGCTCGTAAACAAATTGAAATATTCGTCAACCCAGTTTCTTTAAGGTGGTTCGTTAGATGTAAGTTACTGATTAGTGTATTTTTATTTAATTTTGTTTAGAAGTTGATTTAATTCTTGTGATAAAATCAGTCAATTTTCTCATTGTGGGAGACTGTATTGAAACGTTCAAACATGATTTTTTTAATAGCTTATCGTTAAAATTTTGTTTCGTGCTTTCGAAGTGAACAAAATCACGAGAAAAAAAATAGATTATAAAAAACAGTTTGTTTATACAATTACATTTACCCATAATTAAGGAATTGAATGATTACGTTCCAAGGTTAAATTCGGCCTACTAAATAAATTAATGAAAAAGACACTAACTCCGCAACGTTAGCACTGATATATTACCTTAAATGATGCAACTAAACCGTATATTATCAACAATAAAATACAGTCAAAATATTTGTTTTTATTAAGTAATTGGTAAATAGAGTTTAATTAAGTAATTTGAACTTGAAAGAATGAAACTAATTAACTCATTCCCTGCTATAAGGATACAGGAGAATACGTTTTGTATCCTTCTGAATCCTTGTAACAGGGAATGGCTTAATGTCATTACTTTATTGACTATTCAGTACATTAATATTAAGTTAACGACGTATGAATGTTTATATGCATGTCGGCAAGAATAAAACCAATGTACATTTTTTATACGTCTGCATTCGAAATCAATATAATTTTAAGATTCTTAGGTATAAAATGTGACTGCTGCTAACCTATCTTTGCATACATAAATTATGAATGTATCGACGTAAATCAATTTTCCACTGTTATGTTTATATCATAATTCATCAGTAATCATAGCAAAACTGCTAAATAATATTTATTAATGATTTAAAATATGATAGAGGTTGAATGTGATCTACATTTTCTTTAATTCAACTTTAATTAAAATTTAAGGAAATTTCATTGATCTGGCGAAACAAGAGAATTAAAAGATAACCATTATTTATCGAGAGTTTGTAACACGAGCTTGCTGAAGACATTATTAAAATGTAACATGAGATACTAATCGATGGATGAAAACCACATTGCATTGGAAAATTTATTAGTGATTCATCATTAATAATACAATTAATGCACACTGAATCAAGAAAATCGTAATGGATATGTAGATTTTAATTAATTAAAAACACATTTTCAATTCGCTTCATAAAATAACTTGCACTGATGTTTCGCGTGGATTTAAAATATCACATACATCTACAACTTAATCTGATTTCAGTATCGAATAATACTGAAAATCAAAGTTGCATTATGGTTTTCACTCTTTCAGCTTCTGTATTCCTGTTTTTCATAATGTAATTTGAAAATGAAAATAAATAACTTTAAACAATATATGTCTTGGAATAATTAATATATCTTGTACCGTTTAATCAATTTTACATGAACCTTCAGTTAATTTACATTATTCTTCAGGTATCTGGTAAACGTTCATTTGCGTTATGAAAAATGAACGCATCTCATGTAGCGCAACGTCCGCATAATGTTCTCCAGAACATCCTTAAACAAAAAGTATTTTTCAAAAATGTTATATTTCTTTCAAATCCAGTAAGCTTAATGTAACATTAACCTCTTCGGGTCGCATTCGCGACCCTTGATTAGTAACCACTTACTGACCGCTTTGATTAATTTCAGGAAAATGGGAACTTTTATACACATTCCCTGTGAAAAAGAAATTGAAAAAAATCAGTTGAAAGAAATAAGAAGCGATAGACATTTTTTTATTTTTAAAGAACAAGTTGCCAAATTAAACAAGTATATTCGACACTTCCGAACCATTCTGTCGTATCTGCACACTGGGAAAAATAAAAAACCGCTTTAGTATCAGTCGCTAATAATAACCACAAAACGTGTTGCTGTATTGGAACCAACGCTGATTTCCCTATGAAAAAAATCAACGTAGGAACCTACGTAGGAAATGGCAAAACATTTAAATAAAATTTTAGTTGTATGTCAACGTGGACTAACGCTTACGCATTAAACATAAATGTTACTAACATCAAATGGTCTGACATGAAACGTTCTGTGTGGATGCATCATTCTATATTATTTACATTCGAAAGCCCCTTATATACTACCATCCATCAGAAAATGTCACTTGCGAGAAAGGTATGCGCGGCTAACTATCCCATGATATAGCAAGCCGCGCATACCTTTCTCGTAAGTTACATTTTCTGTTGGTTGGTACACTACAAAAACAAGTGTCTCATTTTGAAACACTTTGATATAGTAAACACGAAAAGTGTCTCAAAACAAAACATTTTTATCCAGAGGAAACACCAAATGTTTTAATGTCTCAAAATGAAACACCAATGAGACACCTTCTTTTCTAGTGTAGTATATAAGGGGCTTTCGAATGCAACTAATATAAAATGATGCATTCGTATAGAACTTTTCACGTTAGACTACTCGATGTTAATAAGTTTTATGTTAAATGTTTACGGGTTAGTTTACGATGTTTTACAAACAAAGATTATTTAACCAATTTTTTTGTAATTTCCTTTTTTGTAATTGCGTAGGAAACTACGTAGGAACCTGCGTAGGAACCTGCGTAGGATCCTACGTAGGTTCCTACGCAAAAATCCGACGTACGTAGGAACCTACGTAGGTTCCTAAGTTGAAGTTTTTTAAAGGGTTAGCACTGGTTTCACATACTGCATACAGCACACTGTAACAGTCTTGGAAAAAGACTAAATCACTCCAGAATCAAGATTGAAACAGTGTGGTTCAAGTAATATTAGTGATAAATACTGGGTTTGTATTGGTTGGTAAATAAAAGCAGTGTTGGCTGACAGTATTAGTGACAACACTGAGGCAGTCTTGAAAAGAAGCTGTATCAGTGGTTTTTTCCCAGTGCAGAGAGTCAGTTCAAACTGTCATAACTGCAATTTAGACATAACCTTACAGGGCAATAAAAAATTCCAAAATTCAGTAATCTGTGAATATATTTTACCTAAACTTTACTTATAAAACAATTGTAAGTAAATGATTAAATAGTGTTGACTTTTGTACAGTTTCCTTATTTACATATTTATCGACACAACAAACTTATATTTTTTATTATGTATAAAGATGCAGTTACGACAGTTTGAACCGACTCTCTGCAGATACGACAGAATGGTTCGGAAGTTTCGAATATTGAAATTTGGTTTAATAGTTGTTACCCAGGTAAAAAATTTGAACGGGCATTCACTGGGGCCCAATCGGGAAAATTCCGGGGCCTTGTGGGGCATGCATCATGAACGCCCGACATGGATGTAACGCATCGGACGGCAAGGGGCAGGCGTGGCAGCTCGGTGAATGTGTGAGTTGTTCCCGGG
>JABFPB010005293.1:0-13526 GCA_022817645.1 Ceratoteleas bidentatus
TGAAATGAGTAGCATTTGAACTCGTGTCTCGTTTTGTTAGTACAAAATACTGATTTGAATTCTGTGAACGGAATACAAATTGTCGATTGAAATGCATTCAAAAGAATTGAAAATTTCAATTCTTTTGAATTCACTTTAATCAAACATTTTTTACAGGGTTCTCACCAACCTCAATTTCGTAGGAAACGTTTGAGTTTCATTCCTAACAAATTCCCAACAAATTCATAACAAATTCTTAGGAATTCTTAGGAACTTAAAACACGGGAACACCCTTCACCCAATCCTCATCCCAACCTATTCCCACCAACCCAACCTCCATCTACACCCTCAATCTCATCCTCAACCTTTTCCCTAATCATTCAAAACCTTTCTCCCCACCTTCCCACCTATCCACCTTCCCTGATAGGAAAACACACACCATCATAACTTCCCTATCAGCAAAGAATGTTATTCAGTATTTCTATATTGTTACTGTAATATTATGAGGACATTCAATATTATAGTAACACTATAGAAATATTGAATAATATTTTATGCTGGTAGGGTTTGCACAAAAATTGCCCAAAAATGCAGAAATCAGGTATAGTTCATATGGAATAAGTGCAGTAAAATAAAATTCCGATAAACTGCTGCAATTGCAAAATTTTCCTAGCTGGCTTCCCTAACATTCTCCCAATTCCCATCCCACCCTTCTCCCCAGCCCTTCAACACCCTCGTCCCCAACTACCCACCTGTTCGCCTTTTCCCAACCTTCACCCAATCCCCGTCCCCACCTGTCCCAACCCCCTCAGAACCCCTCCCCCCTTGACCATCCTCCCAAATTACCTGTGCACAGTGCCAGGGCCATGCAAACGCTCCGCAGCAGGTCCGCCATCCTCAGCCCTCTTCTCTCCCCCATCCTGGTCCCCGGCCACTGGTTGCACTCTCGGCCCTTAGTCGCTCTAAGTCACGTCACCCCGAGGAGCCAGCCTCGGCCACCATTGTCCGCGCGATCCGCGCATCCACGGCGCAGCGGCGCTCCGCTGGACCGCCGAGCGGTCAAAAGGTCAGGCGGCGCGCGGTCAGCGGGGCGCGCTGGGGCCACCCTGGCGGATCAATCGGCGGGGCGCGGGTCACACGCAGGAAGGCGCCCGGGTTCGCAGGCGACACGCGGCCGAGACACTGCGGCCCCGAGTGGTGGACTAAGCTGGGCTGTGGGGTGTCGACGCACGGAACCCAGGATCGGTTCCACGCAGGCGTGCCGCGGTCGCCCGTTGGGGCGGAAAAAGGACCAACGCGGGGGGCGGCGCGGAAATGAATGGCACGGCGAGCATTTCGAGGGGGGTTTTGGGGGCGAGCTAGAGGGATGGTGGAAGAGAATTTTGGGGGGGTGGCTGGCCGGCGAATTTTTGGAAGGAAGGATGAATGGGGTCCTGTGGTAGGAGGGATTTGAAAGTGGGTAATTCGTTTAAAAAGTTTGTTAGAGATAGTGGAAATTACCAGCAAAAAATTTGGAATGGAAATGAATAGAAAAGAATTGGATTTGCAGCCAAATTGGGCATTCATTAGAATTAAATGGAATTCATTTTTCGTTTTTGAATGTTAGAAATAGTTTAATCAATTCCAAAGAATTCAAAGTTGACTTTTTCAAAATGTCATCCTAAGTGGAATTGAAAAGGATAGAAAAGAATTCATTTTGTCAATTTGAATTCAGATTTTGGAATTGAACAGAAACGAATTCTTTCTGAAGAATTCGAAATTGCTCGTTTGAAACATTGAAAAATCGCTGGAATAGAAACGAATAGAAAAGAATTGAAAATAAAAATATGAATGCCGAATCTTTCCTAAAAGGAATTCAATTTATGTTTTTCAATTCTTTTCTAGTCATTATTTTTTGCTGGGTAATCACTGAGAGATGGGAAAAATTTGTGATTGTGAAACGGGAAGGTAGAAGGGAATCCTTATTATTTCGTAGGAGAAGAGTGGTGTAATTGATTGGAAAGCTCCAGTAGAGAGTATTATTTAGTTTTATGTAGGGCAGTTTGCTACGGTAAACTTGTCAGGAAAGTATTCCAAAAATTTCCTGTTTTAGGCATTTTGCATTTTGAATTCCAAATATGCAGTCAAGTTAAACTTGGTTGTGGTTATTCAGACATAAATTACTAGACCAGTATAATTTGCATTAAAAGTTTCTTAAAAAGTTTATTTAATGCTTGTGAAAAAATAAATTTTTTCATTGTGGGAAAATGTTCTGAAACATACAAACATGTTTTTTAAAGCAGCTTTTGTTTGTTCCGTGTTTTCAATGTGAGCAACACACTTCTGTCGAAAAAAGAGCATAAAAACAAGATTTATTTATGGAATGACATTTTCCTATAATTCAGAATTCAGTGATCTCGTTCAAAGTTTAAACTCATCGTATTAATTAAATTAAGGAAAAAGTCAACAACTCCGTGACTTTAGCCCTTACATATCATTTTAAATGTCAGTATAACGGAATTTTGTAAGAATAGAGAATTCACGTTTATACATTAAAATTTGTCGTTGAAGACACCGATACATCACCAGAATAAAACAAACTAGAATGGAATTGAAAATCATTTTTTAATCTTTCCACAGAGGAATCAATTTTTTTCATCATCAGTTCATTTCTATGAAATATTGTTGCAGGGTTGGTGATTAAGTGAAGTTTGTTAAGCGAGAGAGATTACGATATGATATCGCAAATCAGATAGATTATTCTGTTTGGAATCTGGTTTTCTAAGTTTACTAAACTATCAAAGAAATAGCTACTTCTCCTCCAGTCGATTCATAAATGCATAATTCATTAAATAATGAATATATATATATATATATATATTCCATATACAATATGCTTCACTTAATAAATAATATTCAACAGTTAATTTCACGAAATCTTAAACATTAAAATCCACTCATTAATCTATATCTTATTTCTAATTCATATCTGACTTGTACAAAAGTAAATCTGGATATAAAGACACAAACCGAATAGGATTCAGTAAATTTTATTACAATCACACTTCTGATTCTTATAAAAACAATGTTCTGAAGAATATCAACATATATACATAGAATTTCAGTTTTCATGTGAATAGGTGCCTCCGAGAGGACTGAAAAACAGTTCTAAGTTGATACGCATAATGAACACCTGATTGATTATTTGTTAGGCTGGGGCCGAGTTTTGGCTTTTTCTCGCGAGCAGTGGGCATGACTGTGCGCTCGCAAGGAGTTGAACACCTTGTTGTTTAATTTCAAGTCGAATCCGCCAGTGTCTCCAGTTTGAATCCCTGGCGGGAATTCCAGAACCCTACAGGCATTTATCCTCGAAGACATTAGCATATCGTGTTTCGTTACGATTTGCGATTCCTCACCCTCGCCGACTTTCTTGTATCCACACCTTGGCATCGACGCAATTTCCTTTTCCACACTCTGAAAACAATTGGATTATTCATTGCAAAAATAGATGGAAATTAGGATATCCTTTGAGACTGGGACATGTTTTGATATGTTAATCGAAGTTGTAAAATTAGAAAAAATGTAAAAAATAAATCGAATAAAAACATGCTACGAATGGAATGTCATTTGTAGATATAGAAGATTCATTAAGTGATATATTTAATATTGCTAATAATAAATGCAACTGATAATAAGTTGTTAAGAGTTGTTTATTTCCCATTAATATTTACTTTTTGGGGAAAAAAGCTGTATAAAGGAACACGTTTTTAGGACTATTTTTCTAGTATACAATTCTTTAAATAGTTTGTAATGTAAGTCAGTTCCTGATAAATTAGTCCCATCTTCTCCATGATTTATACAATCTTCCTCAAATACTCACAACGAATCTGTCAAAATCTCTTTTTTCATCATCCTTTCCAGTTTTGAGATCATTGCATTCTACTGGGCAAGTTCGGTAATTTGAGTAAGTGATATTCACTGCAAAAAAGGAATGTGATCAATTCAAACAGACTAAACAACTTCAAAGTTCATTTCAAAAATATTTACGAAATGACATACACTTGTGTAACAATAAGAAATAACAATCTGTAATATAAAATATTTAATGAAATCATATATTTACGACATTTAGCAGATGAAATTTGATAGTACTTTGTAAAATTGAGTAACATTCTAACAGCAATCAACAAATTAAATTCATCAAATTGAAATAATCAAACGGCAAATTAAATTTTACAGCATCTACCAAAATAGTATATTGTAATTTACCTTTCGCTCCTCCGTTGAACTTATCTTCAGTTCGTTTCAACATTAAATCATGTTCCTTATTAAATTGTGCCTGTAGTGTATATGCTATAGCTTCATCGGAGTCAGTGTCTCTTACAGGTATTTCTGTCACTGGAAGTTCTGTTTCCTGAACTTCCTCTGGAACTTGGATCACCTCGTGCTCGTGTTTCAAAATTTCCCTGCGCCACAAAAAAATAAACATTCCACCTTCCATCAATTTTTGCATTATTTTTCGCACTTACTTTTCCTGCAAGCTTTTGGCAAGTTCCTCTGAGGTGATTTCGTCGAAGCTGACGATTTCCTGCGTCGACTGCACCTTGGCCCATGGACACGACATTGTAAATTATCGTTTTTTCTGCAAACCAATCGGCAAAAACAAACGATGAAGCGAACTGTACCACGCAATGTGTTGCAATGACAATGGAAGTGAAGCTCCATTTTGATCGCGATTTCGAGAAAAATAAGATAAAAATTGAGAATTCTCGTAAATAGAATGACAGTGTTTAGTCGACTTACCGTTCGGTAAAGAATAAATTAATAAATATCGTAAAGTAACCTAGATATGAATTAAAACTTATGGACGACTAAATACACTTATTCTAGTTGTCAGTACACAGATATCGAAAACGGCGGAAAATAAGAACGAGATAACGTTAATCTAATTTTCCGTCTCTTTTTAATCCAAGAATAAGAGAGGGGAAACATTATTAAAGGCACTGTTTTCATGAAAACACGAGTTTTCATGCAAACGCGAGTTTTCATGAATATTTCGGAACGCAAATGTGACAGTAACGTCGGTAGTAAACAAAAATATTGTTGACAGAAATTACGTAACGATAACGATTTTTGTTTAAGTGAAGGTGTTTGTTATTGTTGATTGTTGTGGTTTAAGGTGCATTTCCAATGGACACTGTACATAGATGTCATCCTTGACAGATGAGAGATTTTGAATTGTCTAACCTATAAAACTGTGATTGACACATAACAAATTTGCATTGTTAAATATGTTGACCAATAAAAAATTAAGCAACAAATGTTTGCGAAAACAGAAATTGGCATGCCACAAGATGTATAAGGATTTTAAAGTACAGTACTCGGAAACACCGACTCAGGTATTTAAAAAAATAATTACTCAGTCTGTCTACAACAATGATAATCATTTATTAATGTGTACATAATTTGTTATGCATATTAAAATATACAGATTTTACATTTCAACTGATATTTATATTTTGTAATCTTTGTTTAGTACGTAGCAATATGCAATGCTGGTTTGGTAACAGGAATGTCGAGAGAGACACTAAAAAACTTGATTGATAACATTGATGCAACAATGAATTACAATATGATAATGCCAGCAGAGAAATCTTACAGCTTTATAGCATTTTCCTCGGAGATGGACGCCAAAAGATTTTATGATAAATATCAGTGTTCAGTGCATATTAAATCTGATGATTCCCCTTTGTATTTATCATACACAGATTCAGGTAAAAATTACAAAATCCATTTTTAAATAAAAAAACAGGTAAAAGTTTCCAAATTCATGTTCAAACAATTTTTTTAATTTTCCAATTTAGTTCCAGGTGCAGAAAATGTTAGCAGCAACGAACTTCCTCCTGGACTGAGAATAGTGCCTGATTTTGTTACAAGAAACGAAGCTGAAAAGTTACTTAACATCATTGATTGGGAGAAAGATGGTATTATTTTAAATTATCTTCTTAACAAATTTAATGAAACGGTTTATTGAACCAAAAATATCACCAATATCAAAAATATATTAAAATATCTATAAAAAATATCTAATGAACCAATTATTCACAGGAGATGACACCTCAGAGTTAAAGCACAGAAAAGCAAAGCACTTCGGCTACATTTTTCGATATGACAATAACAAGGTAGACCTGCAAAACCAAATTTCTCCAATCCCCGAAGAGTGCGATTTCCTGCAAAACCGCTTTGAAAAGGAAAATTGTGGATTTTACAAGTACGACCAGTTGACTGTAAATAGATATTTGCCTGGTCAAGGTAACTGAACAAATCAAATCAATTCTGAATTGATTTGCTGCATTGCTATGCAATATTACATTAGATATTACATTTCCATAATAACTTTCTCAGGTATCCCACCACACATTGACACACATAGCATTTTCGAAGATACCATTCTTTCCCTATCATTGGGGTCAGACTGTATAATGGACTTTAAAAGGAACGATAAAAAAGTGTCAGTTTTATTGCCCGAAAGATCTTTACTAATCATGAAAGACGAAGCCAGATATGCTTGGTCGCATGGCATTGGGCCAAGACACAGTGACATTATAAATGCATCCAACGGTATGACTTTTCAAGAAAGAGGCACCAGAATTTCGTTCACCTTTCGCAAAGTCCGTTCCGGAAGCTGCAACTGTAAATTTCCTGAATTCTGCGACAATCACGCAAAGTCCTCGAATAATACTCTGGATGCCATTGGGCTGGAAAGTCGATATGTCCACGATGTAAGCCAAATTGTCAACTTTCCTGCGACTTCCCTCAAATCATAAAATGCAGAATCTAACAGCGATTTGTTTTAGGTTTACGAACAAATTTCCAATCATTTCAGTGAAACGAGGCATAAACAATGGCCGAACGTTGCCAAGTTTTTGGATGATTTACCGCTGGGAAGTGTACTGTGCGACATTGGATGTGGCAATGGAAAATATCTTGCCGATAGACCCACAATTTACAAAGTACGTTTCAAAATCGTTTTTAAGTCCAAACAAAGAAGTTGTTCAGTTATTTCAAGTAATAATTTTCTGTCGTCATTTAGGTCGGTTGTGATCGCAGTTTTGGTCTGACGGAAATCTCGCATAAACGGGGATTCGAAGTTTTGGTCGCAGACTGCTTAAACTTGCCATATCGGGATAATTCTGCGGATGCGGCGATCAGCATTGCTGTCGTTCACCATTTATCGACCCACCAGAGGAGAAAACAGGCGATAGCGGAAATGATTCGGATTCTCAAACCCGGAGGCAGACTATTGATTTACGTTTGGGCGAAATCGCAGCGAAAAGAATCCGAATCGTCCGCTTATTTGAAGTACAGCGGCGGTCGAAAATCCGCGAAGGAGTCGGCGGATTTGAAGGCAAACGAAGACGGCGCGGCGAGAGAGATGCTGCCCATTCATCAGAACGGAACCGAATTCGTCCACGACGACGTTTTTGTTCCCTGGAAGAGAAAGGGTGGCGGCGAATTTTTACGGTACTATCACGTTTTCGAGGACGGCGAACTGGAGAAGCTTTGTTCCGAAATAGATGGCGTGCGAATCGCCGAGGTTTACTACGAGCAGGGAAATTGGTGCGCGATTTTAGAGAAAGTCTGACGTCGGACTAAAATAAAGAATTGTTAGTGTTGATTGGATTTTTAGTTTTGTATTTCCTTTACCCATTGCGATTGAAATTATCCGCGAAAAGAATGTATTAGAGGGAGAGAGAGAGGTAATTAACTCTCGTTAAAATGGTCCAGCTGGTGTGATTAACGAATAGGATTTAATCGTAATTTTGTCTATGCTCGTTTCCTAATAATGTTTGTTCAGTTTGATTAATGGGAGTATATAAAGCTATTCTGATTATTTGACTGACCACTTAATAAAGAGAAACAAATTCCAGTATAATTCTTGATCGTTCAGATAAAATTCTTACAATTTCTGTGTTTTACAATAAATATTAAGGGTAATTGAAAGACGGATGTTAAAAATTAACAAATACTTGCAAACTTCTATCAAGAATTTTAACAAGTATTCAAAATTGTTTATAGTTAATAGGAAAATATGATATACATTACACATAATCTTTAACATATATAATAAATAACATTTTTGAAAATGTTATTGATAATAGGTAATTAGCATGGACAAAGTTTGATTCAATCCTTTTAAGTTTAATGCAAATTTTAATAAGTTTTACTCAGAATTAAGGATGTTATAGCAAAATGAGCTTATTTTAAAAACTAACAATTTTTGCACAACTTTGCTATTATGTAATATGCGAGGTAGATCCATATACAATTGTATCTGCCATCGCGAACCTATTTTCAAGATAGACGTTTCTAAAGTGAACAACAAATGTATATTTTTAAAATGTACTATTATGGACTAGGATAGTCAACAGCAGATTTAGATTTAAAAATGTACCGTTTTATGCACAACGTTGTAAATAGATTTTCCGTTTTATTAAAACACATTTTCAAGTGTTACGATTTACTGTGGTAGTTTAATCTTATCTGAAACTTATTTAAAGATAAGATTCAGATTCCAAAACACTATAATGAGTTTTCAAGTTAAGAACAGAAGGTGTTTTATCGCAAAACACTTCTTTTTGTAATGTAAAGAAGTTTTTCAAATTCAATTTTGTAAATTTGTAATTTGATCGGTCACATGTTAAATAGAGAAAAAAAGAGTTCTTCATCGGTCAATTTCTTACCGCAGTTGACAAAATATTTAGATAAATTACGAAATCAATGTTATTTAATACAATATATAAATCACTGATAATTTCTTTAATTTTCACCCATTAAATTCAGTTTTTGCAATATCCGCCTTTTAGTCACCAATTTGATTGCTACACCCAGCTATAACACCCTTACCAGCTTCTTTAACTTGGGAATCCTAATCAAAATGAACTGGTGGCCCGGCGAGTTCTTTTTTGCAAAGATTTTTGTTTATTTACTCCCTAAGTGATATACAAAACAAACGTTTGTCTTTTTCTTTCCTCGTACTCGTTACAATTGTCTAAAATATAACAAAAAGAATCTTCCACGTCGTCGTCGCGGTCCACAGAGTATCGTCGTCGAAGGCGATGCCTAACCGTGTGGTATCAGTACAATTCATTTGTCTTCCTCTGCCCTTTCAATCCTTCAATCCTTCTACGTATTTAAATTATGCACATCTGCAAATCAGTATTAAAATATTACAATTTCATATATTACAGTACAACTTTCGCCCTTTATCTCCCTCGGAAATGAAACGAAAAGGCCGCGCCAAAAGAACCCTCCCTTCCACTGGAAGCAAGTCCCGTCCGAACCTCTTCGATGAATAAAAAAACCGACTTGAGTCCGCGCAAACGAAGGATCATAAGTATGCGACAGCGTGCAGGAGAAATACATATATATTATATGCCTGTAGTTTATAATGGCGGTACACTGTGTTACAAATCAGCGGTGACGTCGCGCCAGCGCCACCTGTCGGTGGAATCGCGACGGTGGCGCCCCCGCGCCGAACCGCCCGAGACATTCTTCGAGCCGAGCCGTTGGTCGACCTCGTTCTTCGTCGGCGTTTGTCTTCGCTGGTACTAATCTCAAAACTCTCGGCACTTCTGTACACACTAAAATCTAGGAATGTTAACATTACAAGAAACCACAGTTATAGAATTCATTATGATACAGCCTGCTGTACATCGGAACGACTGAAGGCAGTACAAAACAATGCGCGAAACGCTACGTGAAATGGCTTCTTGCTCGACTTCCTCTTCCTGTTCTGGGCCTTCCTCGTCGGCTGGTGGGGGAACGTAAATCACCCTCCCCTTTCGCCCGATCGTCACTTTGAGTCAAACTTTATTACTTGAATCGTTAAGTCAGTTACAGCTGTATTTTGAATGTGTTTGCCCTTACAATTACGTTCAAGAACTCGATATCTCGTCTGAAATTATTTACATCCGTGATAATCGCAACATCCTTCAATCGAGAAAATGCAAACGTGAAAGTCGGCGTGGCAACGAAAAGTTCGCGTTCATTCCTTTCCCCCTTTGTTCCTTCCAGTTGCGTCTTTCCCTTGGGTGTTCGGAGGAACGAGCGCGAGACAAGTGGGTTGAGGGAGAGAGACAGAGACAGAGATGCACGAAATACAAAATAATCATAATCATTAATCGTACAGTGGTAATCGTGGAAGGCGCGCTGGGGCTGGCCGTGGAACGCCGCACGTCGCGCCCCCTGCCGGCGTTTCACCAAAGTCAGCGACGTTTCGCGGGCCCTGCGGCGCTCCGCAACTCGACGGTTCAAAACTTAAATACATTTGTACTTGTACAATCTAAGAGGTTCCGCTTGTTTCGGTCGTTTGCTGATAACATCGTTTTTCGCTCGCACGCTGCTGCGACGGTTTACGAACGTTTGAAAAGAATTCGCGCCGGTCCAACGAGACCGGCCATTACTGAAGCATCTGTTTCCGTTAGGTGGCGCCACGGCGCACTGTAAAATCGTTTTTCCCGTAACCTCGCGCAACAACTTATTTACAAAGAGTCACATTTTGCGGTGCTACGTGGCGCGAGTCGAAAACCGAACGACCCGCGTTTGTGTCCCGATCCGCCCCCCACCCCCACCACACACACGCCCCTGACACACGATGTTTCGCGCCGCTCGCATCTCTCCCCGAGAACGCAAAATTTGGTCGTGGAAAATCGGTTGAAAAGCAAAACGGCGGATTCACGCTGATCGATGAAACAAAAGGCTCTGTCCGACGACCTGTTTCGCCGCAACACGTACAAAGAAAGAGAGATCGAGAGAGACAGAGAGCAAGGAAGCGACGGAGTATAAAACAACAACATGATATCACGCCGAATAACGATCGCCGCGCTTTATAAACAATAATCGCACGCGGGGAACAATGGTTCACGGTTGACACGAAAGCACAAAATGAAAAGTCGAAAAAATTAATTGCAAGAGAGGACTTGTCAGTGAAGGGACCCTTTTTCATTGTACGCGTTCTTCCTTTTTTTGGGCTTTTTCCTTTTTTTGTCCTTTTTTTGTTGTTTTTCTTTCAAGTAACGAGGAATTGCTATTTACACAAACGACTTATCCACTGTCTAATAAACGAACGAAAAAGAGAAGAACAGAGACTAAGAGAGAAGAAATGATAAAAAACGGATCGGTTTTTCTAGTCCCTCGTGTTTGTCGTCGATACAGTCGTTTACGCGTAGCAATCTTCGGAATCAAGAATCGTAAAATAAACCAAATTACAATTGGATCGATTAAAACGGTCTGCACCGGAGCGCTCCGGTGAATTAAAATTAGAAGGGTAAGATTAATGCGACAATGATGACATAAATACGTTATGAAAATTAAGATAATTGGAGTAAAGAGCCACGAGTTCTGTCCGACGGTGAACGCTGGCGGCCGAGCGCGGCCGTTGGCGCGACTTTTCGCCACTTTTGCTCGACAAAAGGAGACGCGTGCGTCACGCGTCAGCTCCGACTGTTCCCTTAAAGCACGTGTTCCTCCTCTCTCTTACGCCATTTCCCTTCTTCGTTCTCTCTATTCTAATTATGTTCTTTTCCACTTTACATGTTAATATCATTAATTCATTAATTATGTTAAAATACAAATGCCACTCATACGATCAATAAACTCGTCGCGCATCGTCAGTCACACATTCATCATCTTTTAAAATAATAATTAGAATCGCGGATATTGAATCATTATTGTAAATAATCGGGGATCGATGGTTAGTTATTTGTTCTCCTAGTGATGTGTACAATCAGTTTTATCATACGTTTTTTTTGTCTTTTTTTCCCATTTTTTTTCTTGTTTACTTCTTGATTGTTTAGGTCTAAGTAAGTGTTCTTTGTTTTCAAGTGTAGTGTGTCTCGTCGTTGTCTGCGTGTGGTGGTTTATGATCGTGTGAGTGTGTGGCGATCGCGGGAGACGCGCGCGTGTTTGCGTGTGGGTGTGTCAGTCTGTTCGTGTGTAAGTACACTCACGCTAAGGTCAATGGTATGTACAGTAGGTGAGGTATGCGTCGGGATCAAGGACACAGACAGGTGACAGATGAGATTTCGACGTGCATCCGCTATTTATTATCCTTTAGCTCCTTGTTATTCGTCTTCCTCTTCCCAGTCGTCCTCGCTTTCTTGCTTTTTAGCTATAGCTGGGGCACCAGCCACTGGACCACCGTCCTTCATCTTTTTTTTGTACGCAGTCATTTCCTAAAAACAAACAATACTCAGGTTAACATCTAATTCACGAATCTCCCTTAACATAACGTTATCCTTCGTCGTACGAAGACATTATGAAAGATTTGCGATTGGAATTGTATGCATCGTGAAATATGGTGATTGGGGATACGTACAATCTCGTATCTCGCCTTGTCCTTTTCTGCCATAGCCTCGTATTTCGATTTAGTCTCGGAACTCGCGTCAGACCATCGTTTTCCTAATTCTTTGGCGATGTCACCCACGCCATATTCAGGATTCAGCATCTTGACCTTACCGCGCTCGTCATTGCAGAACCAGAAGAACGCTGACCTGAAATCGAACGAAATTGCAGGTGAAAAAATGTGGTCGAATAAATGATCGTTTTATCGTTAAGTAAGAAAAAAAATACTTACAAGGAACGTTTCGGAGCATTCGGGTCTTTGGCGTGCTTGCGCTTCTTGCCCTTGCCTACTTTTTCTCCCTTGGGAGGCACGTAACTCTGCATTTCCGTGTCGTATCGCATCTTGTCCTTCTCGGCCATCTCGTGGAAACGCTTCTTTTCCTTATCAGACATGGTCTGCAACGCAAAAACGCACGGTGTCAGGCAAAAGTGTCGGACCCCGAATCGATCGGGACGCATTTGCGCTCGTTAATGAAACAGCCAATCGTCTAATGCCCCGGCGGCTCAAAAATGCCAAATGCTATTTCGGCTAATGGAATCGGCGGATTCAATCGCGCTAATTCCCACGGGATAAATTTTGGCTAATCAACGTCGATCATGATTAAGTAGACGCAAACAGCGTGTCGCTTTTAATGGAATTAGCGACATTTCTTCGGTTGTCCGACGACAAAAAAACGTCATTTTTTACACAGTGGTGGTGGGGGGAAGGCAAACAAAAAAATCGAGGGAAAATGCGAAACTTGGCGGCGCGCCCTCTGTCGTCCGGGAATTTGGCGAATTTTATTTATTCATTCATATCGTCGGGTCCTTTGTTCGCGCGAAATTGCGCTCGCATTTGAATGGGGTCCGCGCTAAATGAAAAACGGAGAATTGATTGTAATTTTGTGCCTTTTTCGCACCGAAAACCAAGATGGAGAATATTTATAACCGACAAAACGAACGTGAATTATTACGCGTGCAAGTTAGCAAGGGGTGATTCGGCGCGAGGGGGAGAGGGGGGAGGGGGCGGGCGGGGGAAGAAGGGGGGCGGGTGATGGGGAAAAAGAGAGAGAGCGCGAGAGGAAGGGAGCGAGTCGGGGCGAGGGAAAAATTGCGCCGGGGGGGGGGGAACGGGGGACGGAGGGAGGGGGGCCGGGAAGGGAGTCGTGGCGGGGAAATTGGAC
>JABFPB010005294.1:0-13518 GCA_022817645.1 Ceratoteleas bidentatus
ATTAGTAAAAAACGAACCTAATTTCGAAATTTCATTGAATTCTCTTTGATTTGACTTTAACAGGAGAAATACCTTAAACATAACTACAAGCAAACCGCAAAAAGCGTTGTTTGGCTTGAAATCACGTATGTCGCGACTACGCGTTCTTTGCGCATGCTTATCGATTCCGTTGGGCGTTTGCACGTCTCTCGTAAAACAATCACAATGACACTTGCAAACACAAATATTGATTTACCGAACATCAATGCAAAATGTGATCGATCATTCAAGCCTAAGCAATGCTCTCGCGGAGTAATTTGACGAGAGTGTTTGCGGTTGCGCGCACGCGAGTTGGCCGCTGGATTGGGTCATGGCTGGCGGTGCAAAGCCACGAATTTAATGTGACGAAAGTGCGTTTAACTCGGCGCCCGCGCGAGCCATTTCTAATGTCTCCAAAGTGACGCAAATCTGCGCCGCGTTATGCAATCGCACCGATACGCCGGATTAATTTACGTCCGAGAGACACGAATCGACGATTCGACGAGTCGCGGCTACATTGTTTCTGCGACGGGATTGTGTACTGATTTAGATTTCTACTTTCTCTTATTTGCGCGTGTCAAGCGCTGTCTATGATATTGATTGTTTAGCGCAGGAGAGACAAGCTAATGTGTCTTGAGGCAAATAAAAGAGTATTTATCAGTTTGTCAAAGTCGGAGAAATTAATCGAGCGTTAGTTTCAATTTAGATTGAAATTTGTATTGCGCTGAAAAGATTTATGTAAGTCGGGTTCGCAAACAGTTATTTTATTTAAAAGCTTACTGATTATTATTGACTTTCCAGGATTTTAACATAAATGCAGAGTATATTTTATTGTTTTATTACATTATTAGGAATGTAGAAAAATGTGAGTAATAAAATTTAGGAATGAAACCTGAAAAGAATAAAAAAGGATTTCGTTCTAAAAAATTGATGAATATTTACATTATTCAAAGTTTAAACCATATCTGTTTATGGTAGAATTGCCCGAGAAAGTGAGACAATATTTTATTAAATTTTCGTAAATAAATCCTGATATGACTTCAATAACAGCTATCATAAAAGAAAAACACTCAAAAAATTCCAGTGTAAAATTCCAGTAAAATTTCCTAGAAAGAAATAGTCAGTTCAGTTATAGGTTGTACAGTTAAATTAATTAGAAATTGTAAAATTACAGTAAACGCTTTGAATGTACACCAAAATGCTATATGAAAGCACTTCATCCAACTAATGGAAAATGCATACTTTTACCCGTTAATGGAAAAGTACTCACTTTTTCCACCCATGGGGAAAGTAAAACGATTTTGTTATAGCGTTGTTGAATAATAGTATATTATTTAACTACTGAGAGCAGAAGATGAGTTGAATGTGGTACCTTTCCTAACTAATGAGGGGGGAGAGAAAATGTATCTATATGTACATTTTCCCTACCAAATGATATCAGTAGGATTCTTCTTCCAAACTCACTTTTGAGGTTAGAAGAAAACTATTATCATATTTTGAGTGTTGTCAAAACTCTAGATTTTTTAATTAACTTCTTGCCTAAAGCAATATTCTTTTGTTATACAAATGTGTATTTTAGCATCTCAACAAGTTTTTTTTTTTACTTTAGTGTATTCTTTAATTAAATAATGATAAATGCTACTTATTATTAAATTTGGAACAGGTACAAGTAATTAAAACATGGCGATCTTGTTTCTCTACTTTTATCAAAAAAGTATCAAATAATTTAAAAATAAATAACACACTTAAAGTTTAATACAGAGCTGTCCATATTAAACTTTAAGTGTGTTATTTATTTTTAAATTATTTGATACTTTATTTTCTTCCTCCCCCTATTGTAACACTTTTTGACTTCCTGCAATGTAAATTTCACCTTTCTTACAATTGTTGGATTACCCCATAAAGCGAACATATTTTATGGATGATCCCTATGTACAGTTCGCATTAGGATTTACTGAAGAATAGTCTATTACAAGTACAATTTTAGTGTTTCCTTACAGTTTATTGAGTTAAAGTACCTTAAGAATAAATCTCAAATTCTTCTATTAATAAACAATAATATTTAACAGTAAACAATAATAAATAACAATTTTCTCCAAGAGAATTTACTAGGGATCTCAGGAACTTCTACAATTCCACCAATTTAATTATTGCATCATGATTGTATACATGTAAACACTTCCCAAGAGGAAAAGGCCATTGGCTGCTGGTGCTGCAATGGCTGTACTTAGACAGAAGGCATACTTCATTAGTCTGATCCTTCTGCAACTTCATATATATTTGATAAAATATTTAGATACGTTACAAAATCAACTTTATTTGCTACCACATATGAAATAATGACAATTTCTTTCTATTTTAATAATTCCTCCTATCTAATACAACAGTTTCTCCTGCAACTTCATATATTTGATAAAATATTTCTAAATATCTAAAGATAAATTACAAAATCAACTTTATTTGCTAATACACATGAAATAATGACCATATCTTTCAATTATAATAATTAAATTCAATTTTAATATCTGTCTTATCCGACTGCTATCCACCCATAACTCTTTTCACCCATACTTTACTTATTCTCCAGAAATTCACTTAAACAACATAAACCACACATTTCCATGTGTATTTCATCCCAATTACTCTAACTCCCCGATTTAAAATAACTTTCAAACAAATCCCCGGTGACTACATCCGACACTTCTGACAGCCCAATCAAAGCAACCCTTCCACTCTCTATCCCCGCATAATGGACTAATCCGCTAATCGAAAGCGTTAGTCGGTCCGCGACGACAGGTCGCAAATAAAGAAACGAGGTCGGCGAAGAGCCGCGAGTCCGAGAAGTTGTTTTCGAGAAGCGGTGCCACCGGCTGGTTGCACCGCGAACGCGCCCACTGCGGCCACGCCACCCACGTGATCCAAATCCGAATCCAAAAGCGCCGTGATTCACCGCGCGGTTAATCCCTGGCGCTGCGTCATAGTGCGGCGACGTAACGAACACGTGGTCGCCAACTGTCGTGCGTCGCTGCTAACAAATTCGCGAGTCCACTTTTTTCGTCCCTTGGCTGACGTTGCGAATCGGCCTTGATCCTCGCCCAGCAAAAGTACCATTTCGCGGTGCCTTTTCCCCGAGTCGACTTCGAAGGGCGAGAGTTTGGGAGGGGGACATCGACAGTGTTTGTTTGCGGCATAGTTTGAACGGAGTTACTCATTTAGTGGCTGTTTTGGTTAGGCTTATTTGGACAGATAATAAGGAATCGATTGCGGACTTAGAGACGAATGTAGTAAGTAAAACTGAAATGGAAATTGTTATTACGACTGAAAGGTTTCTTTTTGGGAGGAAGTATTGTCTTTTGGGGAGAAAAAATGATGTCACAATGGCACAAAATGTGGTCATTGGGATTTTAGGTTGAAGACTATACTTATAGGGATGATAAAGAACTTCTGCAAAGTCGCACAAAGGAGATTTTCAAAGTATATGTACCGCTTAAATATTGAACCAGACATACCAATATAAGAGCTGATTCCATAAAGTCCCAACAAAAACTGTGGCGGAAAAAATGTTTAATTAGCATATAAAAGCCATTCCTTACAGGAAGTGACTCGAAAGAATTAGATTGCCCAAGAATCGGGATCGATTTCGCGCAAACTATTTTTTTGGTGGTGATTCTGTTTAGAACGTCGAGTTTCTATTTCTCGCAACAAACAAATTAACAAACGAAATCATCCAATTGTCTATGAATAAAACTGATTTGAGCCACAATGCCACGCGTTTCTTGGTAAAGCTTCGATCGTGTTTCAATGAAAACTAATGATCATTTGCAATGTCATTTTGCTCTGTCGGTTCATCACTTCGTTTCACTCGTATTCTTAGACTTGGTGCGCAAATCTGAATATTCATCAACGGAAAGTTACCGTGAGATGCGAGAACGTTTTTGTTGCTCTTGTATTACGATTCATTGATAAAGTGGTGGGCAGACACCTGTTTGGACAACTCGAACAAATATTGCCATTTCAGCCCTAGATAGTGATAACCGATTATCTCTTATCTATCTATTAACAATGAACACCGAATAGGGTTCACCAAAGTACCAATTCCCTCAAGAAAAATCCTGCCATCTTACCCAATTTTCAAAGACAAATGTTTATAAGAATTTTAATTTTTATAAACAAATGTTTATAAGATTTTAATTCTTATTTTAATTCTTATAAACAAATGTTTATAAGAATTAAAAAAATCATTCCATGGAATATCTGAACACCCTCCATCCATAAAATACTGACCTCTTAGACTCTCTAGAGGGTCATAGTACCGTTTGCTCTAGAATCTAGAATACTGTTATTTTCTTCACCTAAATAGAGTGGACAAAGTCGCGAACCGAAGACGCAATTAAAAGTTTCGCTGAAATCGAAAAAAATCAGGAATAGCAAATCTCGAACTCATCCCACTGGACGCCGCCAAACAGTAGGATATATCCAAGTGACCTCCACCTCCGCTTTTCGGTCTATTCTGGATACTTGGCGTGCCTAACTTTAGCATCTCCGTTGGCTCAATGTTTGAATCGTAGCCCAACAAGTTCCCGGCATTTTTCTCGTTCAGTCGATTGCCGCGATGACACTCGATCGGTCGTCTAATGAATCATGATTCCACGCGATCGCCCCTCCCGTGACCTCCGCGGTGACTTCTCACTAATCGCCAGCCTGCTGATTGGCTGGGACATGAATCAGTGACACAAGTGGAGTAAACTGTACAATGGACGAGACGAAAAATCGCGAAACTGATAGTGATAGGAAGACAGTTTAATTGGAAGACAAGTTCAGTCGAAGGAAGAAGGGAAGTTTAGCCAAAGGGACTTTTTAGCTAAAATGATAAAACCAATAATCCGGTGGATGGAGTCACTGAAGTGCTTTAGAAAGGGTTCTTGAAACTCGACATTTTTTCTTGACTTTCATCCTACTTTTATGGAGTAACTGGCTTTCATGTCGCCTTTTCTAATGAAACTGGCACTGAATTACTTAAATAATGCAATCGCTTAGAGCCAATGAGGATACCGAAAGAATCGATGGCAAAATAGATCATGCATGGAGATATAATAAATTAATAAAAATTGGAATCGTCCAATGTCAAGGTAGATGGGCTTTACAGCTGCAAAATTAATGTTGGAGATTAGGCTGAATTAACTAAGATTGGGTTCGATAAGGGTGCATGCAATTGAGCCGCGATAATGGCGCCATAAAAATCGTAATTCGTGCTGGGCTCTGCGTGAGTTAGTTCAATAACTTCCGGATGGTACGAAAGACATTTATTTTACAAGTGCGATTTAGCTTCCGAATATTGATTAATTACCACGCATAGCATGTTCACTTTTCAATGTTGGTTGCAGGCATTTTCTGCTTTTGTCAAATATTCATTAGATTTACGTCACGAGTGTTGGAAAAGTTTCTAACAGTGAATATACGTTTTCAGTTCAGAGTTCGGTTTTTAGCTATTTGTTTTGGTTTTATTATTGTCTTTTGTTTTTATGCCAGTTACAGTTTTGCAGGAAATGTGCTAAAGTTGAAAATTCTGATTCATTTGTGATTTAGTAAAAGGGAAAGCAACAAACTAGAGTAAAAGTCTATCAATATCGCTGCAATCTATATGCAGTAAAATGCTAGTTGAGGGTCAACTGTATCGGTCGAGGTTCCACTGTATTAACAATGCAATGGATAAGGTTGGATGTAAGGAAAGATAGAAACAAGTAGGAACGAGAAGTAAAAAGTGTGGAAAATTTTCCTTTTTTTAATTTAATTTTGTTAATTAAACCAAAAATTGATTGCTTATGCTCCAATCCTTACTAAATTCTGAAAATTACCATTCCTAAAAATCAAAGCTCAGAAATACTCTTCTAAATCAAATTTATTGAAGTTTTTTAATCTAAAATGATTTATTTATAACAATTGTTTAAAACATAAATCTTATCTCAATTCTGAATAAGAAAATGTTTTTTCAATTGCTTATAAAAATGAAAAGCTAGATAATAATTCTTCATTCTCAATGAGTATAAAAGATTAATATACCTACACAGTGAAAATGACAACTATTCCGGAAGTCGGGTGACCATTCGACTTTGTGATCAATATTCGGCCTCATTCTTCCATCCTGTTCAACTGGTGTCTTTTTTATTCGATTTCACTACCAATTTGCTGAATAATGCAGTCCTCATAAATTCGTAGGCTTTCTCGTGCCATTGCGAGAGCCGACTCCTACAAAGGAGCTTCTTAATTGAAAATGGTAGATGGTAGAATAGTAAAAAATCAGTGGTCTAAGACTTAACGAAAATCTTTTTTTCTGTTTGCGCAGGTGGTTGCTTTAGTCCTACCGAGAGTTAAAAAAGACTGACACAATGGTCGACTACTACAAAGTTTTAGAAATTTCACGGACCGCTAATGGCGCCGAAATAAAAAAAGCGTAAGTATTTGCAAGTAACAAATTATATCTAGTTATCTAAAAGTAGTCTCAATTTGAAACAAGTTTTAATAAATCTTCTTTAAATTCAATTGTACACATTTTGATGTAATTTTGAAGGCTTATAAATCTTAAGAAATCATTAAAACAATTTTCTGTGATTTAAAATAAAGTTATATGTAAAAACTTAGTGTAAAGTTAATTCTAAATTAATGATATTGAAGAATGTAAAGTAAGTTTAAATATTCTGAAAATTCTCTTTGGATTTATTTATAACAATTAAAATTAGCAAATGGATGTAAGTAAAGTAGAAAAAGACTAATACCATGCTTGAACAGTTACAGAAAACTAGCTCTCAAATGGCACCCGGACAAAAATCCAGACAATCCAGAAGAGGCAAACAGACGATTCAAAGAAATCTCCGAGGCGTACGAGGTGTTGACTGATGGTAAGTCTTGAGGAAGCAGCGCAATTATTTGGACACTTGGCCCGTTTCGCCACTCGAATCGAGCAGCTTTGTTCAGCTTCCCAGATGGCGCTACAGACTAATTCTCCCCGTTTATTGTCGAGTTTTTATTGTTCCTCTACGATTTTACTGCATACGATAATAAGGCCACGATGCTCTGTAAATTTTGTCTTCTCTTATTATTTAAAATGTTTTGCGGGTTAAATCCGAGCTTCGGTTATTGGCTCTGAAAAGACACGTACCGTGACGCGATACGTTAATCCAATTGATGCAAACGTCGAGGGAAATTGGCGCTCGCTTGGCAAAATCAAACCAAGATCTGTTTGTTCCCGGATTACGCAGATGCGAAACGAAGAATCTACGATCAACGATTGCATCAAAGGGCGTCCTCGAGACCTAGCCGTGGATCCGGCTTCCGGAAATACTTTGAGTCTCCCTTTCAACGATATTTCGGTACCAAGATAGGTTTTTCTTTCTGGTTGAGCCTTCAGGCAACTCGACTCAACAGTATACTTGACCTACCAGAATTCACACCTCTTCTATTTTTTAAACGAGTGATCAAAAATGGAGTACTAACAGTGTTCAAATATGGCGTTTCGATGTAAAACATTAGTGACCTCTAGTGGCGTTGCCTATAACTATATAAAGATGGAATTAATAAATGTATTGATTAACATTTATTAATTAATATTAAAAAACTGTAAATTTGAAATCTAATATGATATTGAAATGTTTACATACTCAGACTAGTTATCGGTTTCATATGAAAACCCCAATCTTCCCAACGGTCTACGATTCGGCAATAAATCTGAAACTGTTTTTATTAGTACTCAATTTTGACGATTGCTTTGCCTCCAAACATTTAACGACAACAAATAACACAACCCTGTATTTTTTCTTCGTAACATAAAACTCGCTTTATAATCAAACTCAAACAAGTCGCAGGTTATTACAAGGTACAAGTTTTATCAACAACGACCCTTTTCGCTCTTCCCATTTTGACAGCGTTTTTCGCAAGACTAACTACCTGGCTCTGCAAGTGCTTTACTATTGACTTTTGTCAAAACGATTAATTCATCGGTTGGACATTTGGATTTGGAGTGATCCAGCATGTTTCTGTTTTGAACTGTTGGACTAAATTCTGTTCTCTTTCGTGTTATTCTTTCAGAACGAAAGCGACGAGTTTACGATCAGTATGGAAAGGAGGGTCTGAATATGAACGGTGGCAAACGACGCCATGACGAAGACTTCGATTTCACATATGGCAGCTTTGTGTTCAGAGATCCTGAGGAGGTCTTCAGGGAATTCTTCGGCGATTCTTCACCGTTTGAGGAACTGTTTGGTAAGACTAACAGAATGAAGAAGAAATCTGATAAAAGGTTCGATTGTCCAAAATGTAACATTTTCAAACATTTGCAGGATTTGGACAAGTTAATTCCGGTAGAAACAGTCATAATAGTTTAAGTGCGTCTTTGTTCTCTCCATTTGGATTTGGGTTTGGATCATCCTTTGGCGACTTATTCGGCGGGGATAGCAACATATCAATAAGAACGGTCAATTTCATGGGAGGTTCAGGAGTTAATGGCAACGTTAAACGAACAACTACGTCTACAAGGTTCATGGGAGACAAGAAAATCACTACGAAAAAGTAAGAGACTGCAAACAATAGTTTATTGTAATAATTATAGTTCAATTTATAATTTATAAAAGGTCGCAGATTGGGAGAAATTTGCTCATTTTCTAATGTGTGTATTTTTAGAAGTATGAATACAATTTTCTGCCTTTTGAAATTTCACATTCTCTTTTGAATATCTGAACAGAATTTACATTTACCTTTGCTTTTCGAATGGGAGTTCCTTCAAGACTGGGTACTGAAAACTACTACAAGAAATCAATACAAACAAGCACTTAGTACCAGGAAGAAATTTCATTAATATTGTAAATGCATTAAAATGCATGGTTAATTTCATAGCACCATATAAATGTTGAAATTAATTTGTTCACATGTTTTGAGAGTATTTTATAATGAAAAGATAGTGTTTTATGGGTCTTAAAACTATGTTTATTAATGTATTCGACTAATATTTGACCAATAATACAACTAATAATTTAATTTTTTAACTGCATAAATTAAAAAGACACTAACTCCATGGCAGCAAACTTGATGAATATCTTCAAGGTAGATCGAATAGTTTAGAATGAAATCAAATAAGCAAATAATACAACTAATATTATGATATTTTTAAAACTAGGTATATTAAATAACAGTTACAAAAGTGCCACAAATATTCTTTTTACATCAACTGATGTTAAATAAAACACATTTGTTGTTCCATTAAACGTATTACATTTATAATGCAGATAATTTTGACTAGTTTCAATGCTATTGCTAGACTCAGAAAACTAAAATATGTATCGTGGATAATTTTAGATAAAGAAAATTATAATTACAGTGTTGACAAAGTACCAATGTAACATAAAGTAAAAATAGAATATGTTATTCATTTTCAGGAAAAACTTTTGTTTGTGAATAGAACTTGGATGACCGTGTACATATCTGTACATTAAAGTGATTCTGAACTAGACATTGATTTTCCTGTACTTTATGATTTCTCAAAAGCTATATGGCCAACACTGGTCAAATAGGATTGTCGTTTTTGCATAAATTATGAGCTATATTTTATACAGTTTGTTTGCTCTATTAAGACACCGTCAGTATTTTGTAAAAAGGGTAATTTTTAACATTTTTGTATTAGCTAATGCTTTTGTATTTTATATCTGAAGTTCGATATCTTGAAAAGTACATTGCAATATTTAATTGCATTTATCACTTTCAAAACCTTTCCACTAAAAAGTGACCCCCTTAGCATTTAAGGAGGTTTCTTAGATGTGCGAAATAAATGCCAATGACTTCAAATTTAACGTGCATTAAGAAAAAATGAACATGAATAATGTGCCAGGTTGACTTGTACAGCATTGTTTTTGAGAAAATAATTGTTTAAGTAGTTACTTTTTCTAGGTTATACATCTTACGGCAAGTTCATGCACTAATTTCTCGGAAACGACACTGTGAAAGTGAACCAAAATTCGGAAAATAATGCTTCGTAAATATTTTTAAAGACACACAATTTAAAATCCCTGGCAATTCTTAAACATTTTTAAAGGTATTTCTCCCGTTAAAGTCAAATCAAAGAGGATTCAATAAAATTTCGAAATTAGGTTCGTTACTAATATTTAATTTGCCAAAGTTTCACGCAAATTCACAACCTAGTTGCAGAGATATTTAACACCAAAGTTTCACAAATTAACATTAGCAGCATAGGAGACTGGTCTGAAAACATTCATTTTTTCGAAATAACTAGAACCAAAACAAAAAGATTTTGTTAAAAATCTAACCGTATACAGATATTAAAATAACACACGGTCATGTGAAAAAAAAACTAGATTTACTATCTAATTTCTGAGAAATTAGCGAATTTGCTGAAAAATGATATACACAGATATACAAATTGATGAACGTGAAATCTCTATGAATTGATGAACATGTAATAACAAAGTTTTAATTAATTTGTAAGAATAGCTGTTAAAAAACGTATTTCCAGCGTGAAAAAAGTGTTTTCATAACAAAGTTGCTTAAAAAATAATTTTATTTCAATTAAATACACATATTTTACTTGGCACTCTAATTATACAGCTCTTCACAGGAGAAACATCTTAAGTAATGTCTGACTTCTTTGTTTATCTGACGTTGGACAATTTTCGGACAAAAGTCAGACATTTTTGGGTAGAGTTGAAAAGTCCGAGTTTTCTGTGACAAAGTCGGACTATTTTACAGTAAATATCGGACTAATATCTAAATGTCGGACAATTTCTCAAACAAAATGAGGACAATTATGTAATGTCTGACTTTTTTATTAATCTTTATCGGACAGTTTTCGGACATAAATTGGATAGTGTCATCGAAAAAAATGCCACCACTGAGGATCGAACTCCAGACCAAACGATATCGGCCGTCGGTGCATCCAACTAAGCCACTTGGCAACCGAACTTCTTGATTTTTGATACAAATCTATTTCTTTGTCAAACAAATATGGCATTTGTTTTATGATTGTCCCTAGTGAAAGTAGAAATATATTAGCCATATAGGACACATGTATTCCCAATATATTTTTTATACAAAAATATATTCCCAATGTATTTCCAACATATTTCCAATACATTCCCAATATATTTGCAATACATTTCCAATATATTCCAATTTTGCAATACGTTGGAAATATATTGTAATGTTTGCAATATATTGGGAATATATGTTTCCTAAATGGCCAATATATTTCCAATATATTTCTACTTTTACTAGGGGTTCAAATTTTGTTTGAACCCCTTTGAGAACAAATTTTGTTTGAACCCTTTGAGAACAAATTCGCAAATTTTGTGAAGAATATAAAAATAATAAATTATGTTTTTAAATAACCAAAGTAGTAGCTCAGTTGGTTACGATACCTTGCCTATGCACTGTCATTCCAAAGATAGCAGGTTCATTTCCCATTGCCAGCCACTCCATGCAAGGTTTCCGCGGTTCCCTTGAACCTTAGGCAAGTGCTGGAATGGAGTAAAGAAGAGCCATAACTCGCAAAATAAATATATTTTTCGGAGTGTGTTAATGTCTAGTGTTTGTATATATCTCCCTGCATGGAGAAAGAGCGTGAACACATGTGTAATGTCATAAAAAAATAATAATAAAATTGTCTGACAAGTGTCCAAACTATTTTTGAGAAATGTCTGACATTATGTGCGAGTTTTCTTGTCCAACTTGATTGGACAAGATCATAAAGTTGTCTGAGAAATTCCGACTTTTCTTTTCCAAAACTTATCGGATGAAACAAATCATAAAATTGTCTGAAAAATGTCTGACTTTTGTGCGATGAATGTAGGCAAAAATTCGGACACCAGCTAATTTTGTCCGACTTTGTACTATTAAATCCCACTAATAGTCCGAGAATCATTTCCACTAGGGATTGTGGATTATCAACTTCTATTCCAAGTGAGAATGATGACAATTATGGAATCCAATGCAACGTTTTCTATTCTATTCAATTCTGGAAATAGAATAGAAATGTCGAGTTATAAACTCATTTCAAGTTTGTTGATTCGGATGTTTTCAAAACAATTGAAAATTTCAAAGTGAATTCTTTTGAATTCACTTTGATCAAACATTTTTTTACAGCTATAACACTGTAATATCAATGTATAGTGTATTTTATATTAAATGTTTACAGTAAACAATTTCAACTTTGATATATTATTTTACAGAGATAAACACTACAGGAAAAGATCCAGAACAAAATCAAAATCACGTTCTGTGACACCAGAGAAGAAGCGATCACGGCGGTCAAGAAGTAGAGACAGAGATAGGGATAGGGAAAGGGATAGAGAAAAGAGACACAGGGATCGTAGGAGTCGATCCCGAGACAGAGACAGGGATAGAGAAAGAAGTGACAGACGGGACAGGTCTGACAGAGACAAAGATCGTGACAGAAAACGGTGAGAATAGTAGACATTATTTATTTACTTATTTAAAAATGTTCATTTATGCATTTTCCCATTTTATTTGTCATGCTTGTAAACATTTTTAGAGGCGACAGTAAGGACAGAGATAGAGATAAGCGAACCTCAAGTTCAAAATCATCACGATCACATAAAGACAGATCCAATCGTTCTCGCTCAAGGGACAGAAAGGAAAAGGACAATAAGGACAATGACGATCTACCATTTGATCACACGAAATTGGATAAGGTAAAATTATCATTTAAGAACATAGAAAATAAGAGTTTGGCAAGCTCAAATGAGTATACAGGTCAATAATGGAAAAAAAAATAAAAAAAAAATAAGACCAAGATAATATGGTAAAGAAATGATATTGTATTTATGTTGTATTTTGAAATGGGAACATATCCAACAAGATGATAAATAAATAAATAAATAAATAAAGATACATAATAGACAATTTTCCGCTCATGACCAAGGGTAAAAAACGTATATACATATAGTAGTATATTTCGTTCCAAAATATATAGTAAATTTTTTTCGCATGCATAAAAAATAAACGTGTTCATTGCCTGCTTGAACGAAGCAAATTTTCAACCGACTGGTGGAAAAGTGGTCTATGGTCGCAAAATAAAATTTTTTCCCTTAGAGCCTTTTTTATTTTGTGCCAAAGGGTGGAAAAGAAGCACTTTGCGCCCAATATACAGGCATGAAAAAAAATTTTTTTTGCACGTTGGACAAATAATTCGACTGCATTACATTGACTAAAAAATCATGTGGAACGATAGTATAACATTCAAAGTACATTTATTTATTTATCAAGACAATTTGCGAAGATTTAAATCATCGATAGAAATAGAAGTACCACAGTTTAAATCACTAATTCCACTCGCATATTGACTATAATTATGCCAACCCTGATTATTATATAGACCTAATTAATTGCAGGAAGAAGAGCAAAAACGTCTGGAAATGGAAATGCAAAAACGACGAGAAAGGATAGAAAGATGGAGAGCGGAGAGGAAAAAGAAAGAACTGG
>JABFPB010005295.1:0-13526 GCA_022817645.1 Ceratoteleas bidentatus
CGGATTCGGTTTCAGCACCCCCGAGACCATATAAAAACCATAGTCTGACCCCCGGGCCGAAACTTTTTTTTTGTGTGTGGCTGTGTTATCTTTAAATTATGTTTTATTCTGTTTGAGCTTTATACTGTTGAAAATTTAACCCTCTTTCCTTCAGTATCGAACTTTGAACACATTTCTAAACGAGTTCTACCAACATTTGTGCCAACAGAAAAATCAGAAAGAACGATTTTTTTGTCATGTAGTACATCAGAAAATATCATATTCAATAGTCGTTTTCGGGAGTGAGCGCTGCCAGCGCTGGCAGCGGTTCAGCGCAATGGCGGCGCCAGTGATGCCAACACATAACCGGCATGTTTTGGCACACCGTAACGAACTCGCGGGCTCGAGCGGCCGCTGTGTCTCATTTGGAGGTAGTTTTAAGTAAATTGACGGTAAGTGACAATTGAAACAAAAGTGTGGTTATTAATAATCAATAACAATGCATTGTCGAAATTAAATTTGAATGAAATATGAGTTTAAATACGACAATGCTCAAACTGACAGTCTGCAGTAAGGTTATGGTCAATTGTTGTCGTTTGTATAACTACTTCGTTTGTACTTTTTTCAGATGTCTGAGCCCGTGGAAGTATACATGTGCAAAATTTGCGAACACTCCACCAAGAAGGACGCGGAAATGGTTTTCCACGTATATTATTCGCATGGACGAGGTAGGCTACCAGATAAAAGTCATTTATTCAATGAAATTCAATATTTTCTCGGAGTGATTAGACAGTTTTATGTGCCGAAGGCACGGGAAATGATTATGACCATCAATACAATAATTGACCATCTATGCCCTGGATGCATTAATAAATATCTGAATAGACAATGAGTATGAAAGTATAACAATATATTAATTTTATTGTATATATCAATATCGCTGTGTATAATCCTTTGGTGGGACTATTTTGCGGTTTAACTTTGAAAAGATGACAGTAGAATTTTTAAGTGATCTTTTCAAAATTTGAAATTTTAATTAAAGATAACGAAAGTAAAATAATCAATTTTGATTTAAAGATTATGAAGTGTTCGGGTAGGTTGTTAATTTGTAACAAAAGTAGTTAATTTTCCATCTATTTTTAATAATGAGCAAGTTTAGCTAGATTTGGGACATTCCGATACCTGTTTTCTTCATAATTAATAATTAATTAATTAATTAATTAATTAATAATAATTAATTGATTAATTAATTAATTAATAATAATTAATTAATTAATAATAATAATTAAGTAATTAATTCATTAATAATAATGAATGAATTAATTAATAATAGTTAATAAATTATTTAATAATAATTAATTAATGAATAATTAATTACATTATTATATACATTGTTTACGTATAATAGGAAACAGTGCAACCATTAGTTGGAACCAGTAGGCTAGCGGCACATCAGTTTTAGCGCATCTATATATAATGCTGGCTTGATTCTCAAAATAATATGATTGCCACAATGAACAGTGATATTGTATAATGATTTAAAAGAATTAAAACTTTTAATGATGTTTTGTAATAAGGAAATTACTGAAATACTGAATAATAGACTTACAATGAATATAAATTTATTGCTAAAACTGACCACTCGCGGCGCTGTAATCGATATGTCGATAGAATATATTCCCGATAACAGAAGCAGATTAGATTTATACATTACAAAGACAATAGTGATTTATATTAACTGAATTCATCCAGTTAATAGAACTGTGCACATTGGTCATGCCTATGTGGCTGTAATTACATAGCAGGGACCATATAGTCTGGACCATATGATCTGGACCATATGTGATCTGGACAATATGTGATCTCGACCATATATGATTCTGGACCACATGTGATCTGGACCTCATGTGATCTGGACCATAAGTGATCTGGACCATATGTGATCGGGACCATATGTGATCGGGACTATATTATCTGGACCATATGTGATCTGGATATGTTATTTACATTTAATTTGAGATTTGGCTAATCAATTGTAATGAATTTAACTCTATTTTTGCTACCTCAATCATTTTGTTGAAATGATGAAATTATTGTACTTTTTAGATTTTGAAACTGCGTACAAACATTACAAACGTGTAAGACTGTCCATTGGTGTGAGCCGCCCAAGTAACCACGAGGAAGAAGAGCAAGCAAGTCTCGATTCGGACACCGTGATGCCAGAGGACGGTGCCTTTCCTGAGGTAGCTGCCGTTGCTGAAACCGCGCATCTCGAGGAAGATGCCTTTGCTGACGTCGAGAACACGACGGGTCCACTTTTCTTCCACGCTTTTTCCGAATACGACGACGACTTGGGATCAGCACTCGAGTTCAATAAAGAAAACGTCGGCAAAGAAAAGTCGGCGAAGCGGGCAGTCAGGTGAATTCAGCGCAGTTCAAGGAGCCCGATAATACCACTTTGGTTTGGAACCACAACAGAATGTGCATTTCATCCAGTTATACAAAGATAATAAGCATCAGTTTGATACGAGTTAAAAAACATGTTTGGGGAAAGTTCACAAAAGAAATAAACCAAGCGTTGGGGACCAATTTTACCAAACAAAACTGTTCGAGTAAGTGGGACAGACTGTGTCGGACCTATAAGCAGAAAAAGACTACAAATAGTCAAAGTGGGGCCAGGAGGGATCGGTGGGAGTACTATGAGATGATGGACGAAGTTTTAGGAAAGACTCCTCAAGTTGTAGCGCCCTTTACGTGCGGCAGCATCACCAATGCTGTAAAGTCACCAAGCCCGAAGAAGATGGCATTAGGCAAAGCCAATATGCCTCTTCCGGGATCGTCCACCAACTCTGTAGCAGAGGAACCGTCGGTGCAAGAGGTTTATAAGCAGCCGTTGAAATCAAACGTTTCTCGTGTTCGCGAAGCGAAGGAGAATGAGGTGAATCGACGCCATAGAGAGAAGATAATTCGAAGAAAGATGGTTTGCCCGACGAAGAAAATTTGTGAACGTACAAGTATTGCAACTAAATTATGTGATTATTGTTCTTCCTTTCGTTGTTTATGATACGATTATTTGTTTGTGATATGAACTAGGGTTAAATAGCATTGTTCCTCTGCTGATTGATGTCGTCTCGCTTATTGTAAAATTACGGAAACTCGACCTTGATGTGCATTCAAAATTGTATTCGAGCTTTCGTGTTTAACGTCATTAATGCTGTGAATTATGTACCAAAGGTATTATATATTGATGTAAAATGTTTATTTTTGTACGATCAAAGTAGCAGAAAGCATTCAGATGTAAATGTGATAATAATTCATAAATCATTGTTCGCTATTCACATTTAGCGAAATTATGTATTTTTTTCGTTTAAACCATTGAATGCTGTGATTAATGTAAGTAACAGAAAATACACGTATTGTATTAGAAGAAACAATGTTGATGTTGGCGTAAGTCAACAGGCGTGTAGTTATATGATCAAACAGATGGATCTGTAGTTCTTAAATAAATATAATAAACGTATTACTTAATAGGCAGTTTTTAATATTTTAATATTATTTGAATTGTTGGTGCGGAAATAAAAATTTACTTTATACATTGTTGTTCATCTGTATTTATTTCAAGACATGAAAACGGAAATTGATTTATTTACAATTTTTCAACATGCATATGGCTCTCCTAAATATTCGGTATCATTGCTCTCATCAAAAAGTCCCGTTTGTCTCTAGCCATTCGATCCATTTCGCCGTCATCAACCTCAATCATCTGCACGTTATCGGGGTCGTTCAGTTCTTCGTCAACATCTGCATCAAACAGCTGGTCTCCATTCAAAATGCAAATGTTATGCAAAACGCACGCTGCTACAACCAAAATGACGATAGCTTCGTGCTTTATATTTTCAAATGACTTTAATCGACGCCAACGTCCTTTGAGCGAAGCAAAAGCATTCTCTATGACTACTCTTATTTCGGATAGTCTTCTATTAAATTCTAATTGTCTAGGTGTACGGTTAGCAAACCTTTTGAAACCTACTACCAAATATGGCCTTACTTTGTAAGCCAAATCCCCGATTATATGCTGAGTTAACTTCGATTTCTCCCGATCTAATTTTTTGGTAGATGGCCGACTTTTGGAACACATACTCGTCGTGGTTGCTTCCACATTCGCCGATGTAAACGTCAGTGAACAGTTTGTTGTTGTCACATATTCCTTGCAAGATTAAGGAAGGATATGACTTGCGGTTGATGTAAGCGTTTCCATCGGCCCCGCCTGGCTTTAAAATCCTTATGTGTGAACCATCAGTTGCGCCAACTACGCCTAAAAATTTAATTCTGAATTATTAGCATTCAATCAAACTATAGGTACATTACAGTCGAAAGCTTACAGACATGTTTCAAATCAGATTTTTCTTAAGTGTTTTACTTAAGTGTTTAAATGAAATTACTGTGATTTTTCGCAGTAAATGACAGACTTTCTTAATAGCCAGCAATTTTACACTCTTTTGTGAATTTTCACAGAAATTTATAAACGAGATTTATGATTTATGATTATCATAGACTTTTGTAATTTATCTGAAGCAATATCCTTAAAAAATCGATAATGGCTTTTACTTTTGTGATTTTCTGTGAATTCATATCCAGAGACTAATCATTGCCCGCTCCAGAGTGCATAAAGTACCATATTCCGTTCGAGAAGTTTTTTAATCGATGAATAATATACTACTATTCAATAGAAAATATAATCTATGAAGTCAACGGCACATATATTTATATTATTCATCAGTAGTATGTGAATAAAGAAGCTTACCTGGGAAACCATTTTTTTGCTCAAAGTTGTTGGCGATCTGCACACATCTATCTTGGGATGGCCAGGAGATGATTTTTTTCCTCTGGTTGTACGTGAGGAATAATTTGCCGATTCGGATGACGATGCACCACGCTGTGGATCGGCTGATCCCGAACCGCTCTGCCAGTTGCCTAGAATGAAGAGGATTGCAATAGTACATTTCGCTGCTAGGGCGGAAAAGTTCGAATTGCAAAACGAGTCGATTTTTGGAACGAGGCGAATCCGAGTTCCGAAAGACGAGTGAGCAATACAAACTTTCCGTCGTGGGGCGAACGATATTTTTCATGGCAAGCACGGATCAAGAAAAATTTAGTATTACATTGTTTACAGGCCAACCTAACATAATATTAGAGAACCTAACAAGAAAAGTCGGATGTAAAGCAAATTTACAGAAATACTTTTGTTTTTTTTTCATTTTTACTAACGTGGGCAAATTTATAAATAATTGGAGCTAGGTAATTGGGGGAAAATGTCGTATTTTTTCGTCAAAATTTACTGAATTCAAATTTGTATTTACCTAAAAGTTTCGGTATTGGCCATGTACCAGAGAAATATGAGCAGCTGTTTTTCGAAGAGTACCTTAAACGGATGTGCATATTCTTTTTCTTTGTATATAGGGCCAATAGTTTGGAACACAACTTCAAAAGTTTCCGGATTGAGTCGAAAATTCGACTGGAATTGTCGGCTAGTGTAATTAGGAACCACTTCTTCGGCAAAGTTCTCTATTTTATTTAAAATATTTGGCCCATCTTCGTCTTCATCCTCATCATCAAAAAAAGCGTGTAAACACTGGCTAACACTATACCAGCGACATGTTCCATGACCAAGCACCTAATAAAAATCAATGAAAATTAACATTGATAGTTAAATATTATTATTAGAGTTATAATAATTTGGTGAATGTCCCAATCTATAACCGTAAACATTAACCGTGTAAATTTGTTATTTGTTATCCCATGCAGATTCAATGAAGTGATTACAAAGCCTTCTACAATTAAAATAAAATTTAAGAAACAAAAAAATGAGCCTATTAAATATCGAAAAGTAATTTGTACACTTTCCTTGTGATATTTTAAACAATTATTCAACATTATCAAACACCGATTTTCGACAATAACAATTGTAGTCTACATAACAGTTTCATGAATTAACGTTTTTGAATTAACACATAACAGTTTCATGAATTAACAATTGAACAGTTCAGGCAAATTACAAACACGCGGAAGACGTGTTTGTAATTTGCCTGAACTGTTCAATTGTACTGAAATATTTTGAGATATATCACCTTACTTTTCTAAAAAACCACGGAGGAGAAAGATTTAGGAATAACAAGTGCATACAGATGATGTACAAAATTCCATTATTTTCTTTTTTTTTGTCAACCATTTTTTAATTTCACATGTTCAAACAAATATATTTTTGTTCCTTGTATAAATATTATACATGTATGAACTATTTACAAACTATTTATAATATTTACACTATGATTTTAGAAACTTCATGCTTTATATGCAATGTCACCTGACTTGGGTCTCTTGTTCTCTTTACTATTCTCTTACACTATTTTACAAAACGATTGAACACAAAAAAAATCGAAAACGAAATGTTATGAAAAAGAATAGTAAAGAGAACAAGAGACCAAAGTCAGGTGGTAAATAGTTCATATATATATGATATTAATACAAGGAACAAAAAATATATTTGTTTGTACAATTAAAAAATGTTGACAAAAAAAGAAAATAATGGAATTTTGTACTCCTTCTGTATGCACTTCTTTTTACTAAATCTTTCTCCTCCGTGGTTTTGCAAGATAAAATAGTTTCGTTTTCCGGTTTTATTGTAAAAAAACATGCTCTACAAGATGACGGAAAGAAAATTGCAAAATTTTTCATTTTTACTTGATTTTTGGTACCCTAACCTCCAATAAAAGGCCATTTTGGACCCCAACTAAATGTTATTTAAAATGTCTCGTTGCAAGCTATTCACTCGCAAAATTTCATCAAAATCGGTCAACTCCTTGTGGTACTTGATTTCCGTGGTGTGGTGTCCCCTTATGGCATCCTCCGTGCCGCAACACTCTCCCTCGACTTGTGGAGGAGAAGGGCAGCCTATTGATGGACAAAGTCAGGAATCTAATATCTTCGCTCCATCCAGACTTCATCCAGACTCAGTCCAGACACCATGCAGACTCCGTCCAGCTTCCATCCAGACTACGTCCAGATTAAGTCCAGACTGTATTCAGAGTGCATCCAGACTCTGTCCAGACTCCATCCAGACTACGTCCAGACTCCATTCAGACTCCGTCCAGACTGCATCCAGACCCGTAGTTTATTTATTAGAATCTGACACCAATCTGGCTCCTGTCCTGACCCAGACTCTTACCTTACTACGTTGGCCATAGCTATCCAGACTGTATCCAGGTTATTGCCAGATTACATCCAGATCTTTCCCATGTTATTCCCAAATTGCATCCAGATTAGTTCACAAAGTAACCTCGAAATGTCGGAAGAAGCAGGTTTGCCTGCTGAACTGAGTTCATATTTGAGCAAGCCTGTAGCTTTAAGAAGCGCAAACGCATTTAAAGTGTGTTAAGGAGATGAAAAATTATTATCCGGCATTATACAAGTTGGCCAAGAAATATCTGCCCGCCATAGCGACCTCTGTTCCATCAGAGCGGCTGTTCTCGGAGGCTATACTGATTATTACGAATTTGAGAAGTCGATTAACGTCAGCGACCTCTGTTCCATCAGAGCGGCTTTTCTCAGAGGCTATACTGATTATTACGAATTTGAGAAGTCGATTAACGTCAGAACATGCGTCGGAACTATTGTTTTTGTCGTCAATATCAGACATATTATGGTAGAAGTCGCGAATTGTTAATCGTGAAAGTGTTTAAAAGTATTGTTAATTGGCAGAGTATGTAATTCAATGTTAGTGTCTAGAGATTTTGCAGGCGGATACTTACATTTTTAAATTAAAGACCTTTATTTTGTTATTTTTGCATATTTCTGTCGATTAATCGATTAAATCAATTAATCGATTATTTATCTCCCGATTATTAGATACCGATTAACTATAACGTACAATTAATCGATTAGCGATTAATCAATTTTTTTCTAACAATCGGGCATCCCTACTGGGTACTATTTCGTTTTAAAGTAAAAAATGGTTTTCATATTGCCTACTTCTATCATCTTCAAATCTTAAAAGAATTTTCATTTCTAGTTGTAATGAATCTTTCATAATACTTCGATTTGACACCGCATTTGCGAAATGCAGTCTCCTATCTCGCAGCGGAAACTCATTATATCCTTATTTTGTTCGCGTAACTAATAAATTGTACGGTTCTTTGCGGTGGGAAAAGTTGTGATTCCAAAGTGTCATTTCGACGAACGCGCGCGGACGACTGAAATTATAACATTTGAAACCTGAAATTAATGCGATGCGTAAACAGAAGCACGGACATCAAATTCGACGTGCGTGATGCTTGTCGGAGATCGCACCCGCGTTGAAATAAAAATGGCTTTGCATCATTGTGCGTGGTTTCAATTAGCCGAGAGGGCTTAACTGTAATGCAATGCTGGATATGACGCCTTGCTTTCGCGATGACACGTTCATGCAATCCGCGGGTCTATTCCGTACATTTTCACTGAGACTGCATAATCATGTGTCACATATATATCTTTTAATCCTACACGTGTTGTATTAATTATTTTATTAAGGGGGTTTACTGTTAGTAAGTTATGTGACCAAAATGCTACATTGAGTGAAAAAATCGGTAATCCTTACTGTTTCCTACAGTTAGGATTGCCGATAAAAGCATCTCCGGATAAGTTTGGTTATACGAACTATAATTTCAGTAAGCGCAAGTTGATTTTTACTTTACGGAACCCAAATTACAGTAACCAGAACTGACATTCATTTACAGTAACTTTACAATTGCTTTAAACGATATGCGATTCTTCTGTGTAGCTGAAGAATAGTGACTGAAGAACTGCACGTGCTGGGCACACAGAAAAAAAATGTTGCTACTCCAACGCCTCGCAAAGCGCTAACACAGAACTGTTGCAGTAACGCCCTGGATGCGCTAAGCTAACACGCACATTCGGTATTATAAAACTCGATGTTGCTACTCTAACGCGTTTTGCCGGACTGTCGCGACGACTTCATGGCGTTGGCAGCTCTGAACCAGCAGTTCCTGGCAGGGTTGCAATGATTTAAGTCAATTGATTTAAATTAATGATTTAAATCACGATTTAAATCACACATATTTTGTAAAAAAAATCATTGATTTAAATCAAATGTTATTTTGTGGCAGTTATCGAGTAACTAAAATCAAATTATAATGAAAATATTTAATAAAGCTGTAATATCGTATATGTGTATTTGCGAACGCGCCTTAATCCCTGATGCGCCTTAATGCTGCGCCGATGTTTGTACGACGTCAATTCGGGAAGTACCTAAAACAAACCTAAAACAAAATACAATCGTTTTATTACATCTGGCAACGAGGTTGGCATGTGAAGAAAACACGGACCAGTCAAAGCTTCAAAAAGAAAATGAGTGAGAATAGCAGCATTCCGCCGTTCAATTCATACGATGATCAAAGCAGCGTGTTTCAAAGAAGGGAAAGATGGCTACGTGGTTTTGAGTTACTTGTGGCCAGTAAAAATGTGACGGACAAATCCCGGAAGAACGCAATGCTGTTGCATTATGGAGGGTTTGAGCTGCAGGATATTTTTTATGCAATTCCAGAGGCGGATGAAGTGCCAGAAGGAGGTGACCCGTACGAGCTGACAAAAAGGCGCCAACAGATTATTTCAAGCCGAAATTAAACACGACGTTCGAGCGCCATGTTTTTCGTTCGATGAAGCAGCAAGACAACGAAACAGTAGCACAATATATAACTAGATTGAGGTAGCAGGCAAAAAATTGTGCGTTCGGTGATGTCCAGGACGAAATAAAGGACCAGGTTGTCGAACATTGCAAATCGACAGAACTCCGGAAGCGATTACTGGAAAAGGGTACGGTCACGCTTGCGCAAGTTTTAGAAATTGCCCAAGCACTTGAAGCGACTTCGTTGCAAATCGAAAAGATGGAGTCGGCCTCACTTCAAGCAAGGTTGATGGTGAAACAGGAGTCTTCAAAAAGTTATCATCAGAGCAAAGTCAAGAATGGATCTTGTTACCGATGCGGCATGGAGGGGCACGTTCACTCAGATCTGAAATATCCAGCGCGTGGGAAGCAGTGCAACTTATGCAAGAAGTTTAACCATTTTGCAAAAGTGTGCAAAACCAGGAGCAAAGAAGAAGGCAGCAGCCGTGGGCAGCAGAGAAGGCATGTCAACGAGGTTAATGCAGGGACTTCAGAGGAACTGCGAGATGAGCAACCGGGAGTCGACGGATATTTGTTTGGTATACATGATCGCAGTTTCATCAATGCAATCAGCGGTAAATTTATTAAATGCGACATTGGGGGTGTAAGTTAGACTTTTTGATTGATTCGGGTGCCGACTGTAATGTGATTGATAAAAAACGTGGGAATTTTGTAAAACGCGAAAAATAAATTGTGAGTCAGCTGAAACATCGCAAAAGCGAATTTATGCTTACGGACAAAATCACGCGTTAGATCTTCTTGGTGAATTTAAATGCACTGTCTCAGTCGGTAATACGAGGAAGCGCGCAACGTTCATTGTTATGAAAGGTGATGGTAAACCTCTTTTAGGATATGAAACCGCGACGGAACTTGGTATCCTAAAGATCGGGGAACAATTACAGGTTAAACGATTAGAGAGTGATGGCAAATATGCAGCTCTTTTTCGTGGGGTTGGAAAGTTGAAGGATTTTCAACTAAAGATACCAGTCGATGAATCGTGTGCTCCTATAGCACAACCACTGCGTAGAATACCGTATCATTTGAGAGATCAGATAGAAATGCAAGTTAAAAATTTATTAAGTAACGATATAATAGAAAAAGTCGAAGGACCTACACCATGGGTATCTCCAGTTGTGCCAATTCTGAAATCAAACGGAGAAATTCGTATGTGTATCGACATGAGACGAGTTAATGAAGCGATAATTCGCGAGCGATATCCGAGTATACCAACTGGGTTGTCGACGTGGCAGTTCCGCGGGCTATGTCATGGGTAGAAATTGATCGTGAATCGGAGAACGACAAATTATTAGTGGAGGTTAGAAAAGCTATACAGACCGGGAAATGGGATACATTGTCGAGTTCAAAATGTCGAATTGTGAAAGATGAATTATGTTTAAACAATAATGTAATATTACGCGGTACTCGTATTGTAATTCCTGAGAGTTTGAGAGACCCAACTTTAGCTATTGCACATGAAGGACATCCTGGAATAACCAGTATGAAGAATAGGTTACGTACGAAAGTATGGTGGTGTGAAATGGATAAGAACGTAGAAAAATTCATAAAATCATGCGCAAGTTGTCAGATAGTGCAGAAAACTGTAATGAGTTCTCCACTAACGCGGAACGAACTTCCGGAGAAACCGTGGGACATATTGTCAATGGACTTATTGGGACCATTACCGACTGGTGAAAATTTGCTCGTTATCGTTGATTATTATAGTCGGTTTTATGAAGTGGAAATTTTGAGAAGCACTGCAACAAATGTAATTATAGAATGTCTTCAAGAGATCTTTGTAAGACATGGTCTTCCATCTAGAATTATATGCGATAATGGTCCACAATTTGCGTCCCATGTTTTACATGCGTTTGCGGAGGGGAATGATTTTCAAATAGTTCATGTCGCACTTTATTGGCCCCAAGCTAATGGTGAAGTAGAGCGCCAGAACAGAAGTTTGTTAAAACGTCTCAAAATCGCGAAACATGAAGGTAAAAATTGGAAGACTGAATTGTATGAGATGCTTATGTATAGGTCTGGTCCACATAGTACAACAGGTGTTTCGCCTAGCGAATTAATATTTAATAGAAAGCTCAGAACTAAGTTACCAGAAATTGGTAATGAAGTTAGGTTAGATGAAGAGATTCGCCAACGAGACACCTGGAAGAAATTACAAGGAAAAGATTACTATGATAAGTTGCATAAAGTGAAAGAATCAAATATTAAAGTTGGAGACACTGTTTTAATCTGGAAAGCAAAGGAAAATAAGTTGAGTGCCGAATACGAGAGAGAGAAATTCATTGTTCGCGACAAGCATGAGAATACTGTTACAGTACAGTCTCTCAATGGTACTTGTTATAAACGAAACGTCGAACATGTTAAACCTTTTACTGTTAAGCAAGAGCGAATAGAACCTGTTGTAATCGACGATACATTAACCGACGACGATAGCAACGATTTAGATATTAAGGCTGAAACACAACCTGTTGTGAATGAATCAGAACCGAATCAGCAGAATCAGAAATCACCTAGACCTAAGCGACAAATCAATGCACCTAAGCGTTATGGTGATTATGTTCAATACTAAATCAGTTGTTATTTACGAATAAGAAAGAGTTTGTTTCTTAAAAATGTATTATTATGTATAGAAAATGTATAGAAAATGTGTAGAAAGAGAAAAGTTTCTTAAAAATGTATTATTTTATTATAAGAGATGAGAGGGATGTAATATCGTATATATGTATTTGCGAACGCGCCTTAATGCCTGATGCGCCTTAATGCTGCGCCGATGTTTGTACGACATCAATTCGGGCAGTTTAGTTTGAATGTAACAGTCGAACGAAGACGTTGAATAAAACAGAAACCTAAAACAAAATACAATCGTTTTATTACAAAAGCATTCATATTATTAATACTGTAATTTAATAAAATACAGAACACCAATTTTTGTTATTACATAATTCTTTGGAAATAATGAAATGTTGTAACATTGTTCTATTCTTTTTCATTGGAATATCAAACTTTAGAAGGTTCTTTAGTTACATGAAATAAATATCAATTAGATCAAATTTGGTATAATTACACAGAAAAAGAGAAAAGATAGAACCATATTAACCAATACATTAGTACCAATTCCGTATTCGTCAATACATTATTGTACCAATCTCATATTCGTTAATATTGTTTAATCTGTTTTCAATTACTGAGTTGAGAAAAAATGAAAAGGAATAATTTCTCAATATTCGGAATATTTCTCAATATTTCTCAATATTATTTAACAATGCTGTTTCTGAAAAAATAAATATTGAAGTTGCTTATTTTGCTACGAAATACATTGATTCTTATAACAACGTCGTATCTCATTTTCTCGGAAACAGTATTGTGAAAATAAATCAAATTTTAAGAAATTATTCCTCGCTAATTTTTTCTTCAAGTGTTCAAATTATGAACTGTTTGATATTTCTGTAGTGTTTTTTTAGATTGAAGATTATAAAATCTTACTTTAAGACACATTTAGTTAGATAAATACTAAACGATAAATTAGTATTTACAAGGGGGCTTCGCCCCATGAAGCTTCGCGCATCCCCATTTTATACATTTTCTTCTTAAATATTGAAAAAGTCAATATTTGGTCAGAATTTCAATAAAATTAAATTTTTATTTCAAATGGCCGCCATTTTTCCAATTTTTTACATTTTTTACCAGAAGTCGGTATAAGCTCCAGGGAATTTCATCTAGTTTAAGGTACAGTTAAGGGATTTAGTTTTAGATGACTGGTTCGGACGCTACATTTCCGCCCGTGTACAAAGTGCCGGCTCGCAAGCTGGGACAC
>JABFPB010005296.1:0-13525 GCA_022817645.1 Ceratoteleas bidentatus
TCATTCGATAGAGCACATCAACATTAGTAAAGTTACAGATAGTTTTGTTAAAAAATGTTTTCTCTCTGGATAAAAAAAGGGTGGGACGGGTGGTCTGGGACACCATGTATAAATACATTAATTTATATTTTAGAAATATTTTAGTTTCAATTTTGTAATTTGATTGATCACACTGTGTTAGAAAAAGAAAGAGAATTTTGTTGCTCAGTTTCTTTTTTTATATTTATTTGATAAAATATTTAGATAATTAATGAAATTAACTTTAAATGGTTACATATATGAAGTAATGACAATTCTTTTAAATTTTAATCATTATATTAAATTTTTGCAATGGTTGTCTTTTAAGTCACCAGTTTGCCTACTGTAAACCAGCTATAACACTCTTAAAATGTTTCAAGTTTAGTGTTACTTTATGCTTGATTAAGTTAAGAATTATATATTAACATTGAACCAAGATAAATATTAATAAAAGTTCAAACATTTCCTTTTTACGCTACATTAGTTATAGACGGAATTGGCGCTGTTGGCAATAGTCGCTTAATCTACAACATCCTTTTTTCAAAAACACCTTCGAAGAAGTTCAAACTGTCGTTCTTTTTCCAGCCACTTGAAGCCCCTCTCGCACTCCTCGAACCGTACCAAGTCCGGCGACATCTGCGAGATCCTCATGAAGAAGACGCAGGAGTTTAACAAGCGGATCGCGAACGGTTCCACACGCAACTACGTGCCCTTCGTCTCGGCACCCAGCACGTACCTAAAACCCAGCGCCAACAACCTGGGCGCCTACTCCGTCGAATACCCGACACGCCGGCTTGCCCCGAAGCGCAGGCGCGAGCTTCCAGAAACCGTCCCCGAAGACGAACCCTCCGCCGCCAAGAAGTCCAGACTCTCGGTCGCCGCGGATTCCACAATCCCGCGCTCCCCAGAGGGCGCCACCAGCCTCGTCGAGATGAGCATGCGCACGTTCACCAGCACGCCTCTCGTACAGCGCTCCGGCACCCCCTTCTCCGCGGCGCGGCGCGCCCGCGAGCCCACCCCCCACTCCATTCTGAAGATCCGTCAGATGATCCGCAAGTCGAATTCGCTCGACCACGAGAGTCTCCCGGAAACGCGCAGGAGCCTCTCCCAGGAGAAGGCGTGTCGGCAGATCCGCTTCCGCTTTTCGCGGGACTCGAATTCGGCGCCGAGTCCGGAAGTAAACGAGGTCCGGAAGTCGAGTTCGGCGCCGAAGGCCAGAGTGTCGCTGCGGGGCAGAAAGTTGCTGGACCCAGCGGACCAACCGGATGGCCCGATGGAGAGGTGGCTGCGGTTCTCGTTACCCAACCAGACAGTCTACATGGACAGTTTCTTGTCGTCCTCGACAGAGCCGGAGTTGTCGTGGAAGAAAGAGTCGAGTTGCGCGGGAGAGAACAGTGGGGTTGAGACGCAGCGTGAAGAATGTCTGAAGATCAACGTGCAGCCCAGGTTGTCGCTGCCGAGGTACTCGATGAAAATGGAAAAGTCGTGTATGTCGACGTTCCTTAGTTCGGATACGGATTGCTCAATGCTTGCCAACAGAGAAGCAGAAAAGAATGAGAATGAGGATGGCAAGCAAGAAAAAGAAAAATTGAAGAAGGAGGAGGATGAAAAGCAAGAGAAGGAAGAACTGAAGAAGAAGGAGGACGAAGAACAAGAGAAGGAGGAGGAGGAGGAGAATCAGCCGAAGAAATCGATGACGGAGAAGACAATGGTCGAGGGAGCTGGTGAAAAAGAGAAAGTAGACGAGGAGGACGATGATGACCTGGAAAAGTCGTTTGTCAGCTTCGCACCTTCAGACGACGAGGATGAGTTTCAGGAGACAAAGGGGAAGATCAGTTTCGTGGAGGCAGAGCCGGCAGCGAGCCAACCCAGCCAACCTTCGTACGAATTGAACATAACTGACGACGAGTCCGTACAGACAGTGGAGAACAATGAAGAGAAGGAAGAGGAGAAGGCTGGTTCGGAGAAGAGTAGGTTGCAGGAGTTGAACATTACGGACGACGAGATGACCGACAGTTTGGACGTCGAGGAGAAGAGGAGCACTAGAAGTCAGAGTGCCGAGAAGAGGAATTTCGCGGAGTTACTAGCCGACGAAAGTAGACCTAGAGGCGTTTCCAGGGAAAAGTCTGAGGAACCAGAAATAAGGAAGAGAGTATCCTTGCGTCACAGCGTTCTTGAAAAGAGACATTTCACTGAGTTACTAGCCAGCGAAGATAGATCTAGAAGTGTTTCCAGGGAAAAGTCGGAGGATCCGGAAACAAGGAGGAGAGTATCCTCGCGTCATAGCGGTGACAAGAAGGAAGAGGAGGAAAAAGCCAGGAGCGTCTCCAGGGAGAAGTCAGTGGAACCGCTTTCTGTGAGAAGGTCACCTTCTAGGAGACTTTCCATGAGTCGAACTAAGGCCAAGGAGGAGAAGGAGGAAAGGACAGAGGACTGCGATAAGTCGAGGAGCATCTCCAGGGAAAAGTCGGTGGATCCAGTGGTCGTCGAGGAGGTGCCGTCGGTCAGGAGGTCGCCCTCCAGGAGAGCTTCGATTAGTCGCAGAACCAAAGCGGAGGAACAGAAGGAGGAGAAACCGAGCGAAAAGAGTCCCAAAAAATCTTCCAGGGCAACATCGGAGGAGTCGGAAGCTGTGAAGAAATCGCCGGCCAGAAGACGAACCATAGGGGTGAGCAGTAGGGTGAAAAAAGAGGAAATCAATGAAGACCCGGTGGAAACAGCACCTCGAGGCGTCTCCAGGGAAAAGTCGGAAGAGTCAATGGTGGTGGAATCAGCAGTCGCTAAGAAGTCCCCGGCGAAGAAAAAGACTTCGAAGTCGAAAAAGAGCGAGCCTCAAGTGGAGCAGGCATCGAGGCGAGCCAGGAGCTCCTCTAGAGAGAGATCTCCGGAACCTGATGAAAAGCCCGAGAAAACGAAGAGGAGTTCTCGAGCCAAATCAGAGGTTCAGGAAGACAAACCTGAAGAAACCAAGAAGAGGACCGTAAGAAAGACGAAGTCCAAAGTTGACCTGGAGTCGATTGAAGAGAAACCTGAGAAGAAGACGACGAAGAGGCAGGCGAAGTCGTCAAAGAAGACTTCTGAAGAATCGGAAATACTCGACGAAACAAGTATTAAATTCAGTTACAAATTATTCCATTCAGGCCTATTATACTCGATCAACTTCCAAAAGTCGTTTACTTCATAAGTTGAAAATCTGGAAGGAATGTAATTTTTATGCTAATTTATTCAATTAAACTTTGTCAAAATTAATGCATTTTATCTAATTACAGTATACACATAACAATCGCGCCATCTCCAGGATTTCAATTCAAAGAATATAAAACACCTTTAAAGATACAGGCCTAAATCGAGTGAATTGAAATATCGACACACTTCATTCATTGACAACCTCTTGATTTCAGTTGCTGAAAACGATACCCTGGACATCTCCAGGAACCTGCGAAGCCGCTCGTATACTCCGGAACGTGCCCTGGCGCCGGCGCGCACCAGGAGGGCACAGTCCGTCACGTCAGACGCCTTGGACACGTCTTCCCAGGAGCCAACGAAGAGGGGCACCAGGTCGCGACGGGCGCAGTCACTGGACCCGGTGGCCGAGGAGGTCGCGCCGACGGCGCCGACGTCCAGGTCGCGGCGCGCGCAGTCGGTTACCCTAGACGAGCCGACGGAGGGAAAAAAGCTGCGCCGCACCCGGAGCTCATCGTCGTTGTTCAAAGCCAAGGACAAGGTCACGAAAACGACCAGGGCGACGCGCACCTCGACGCTGAAACTAGCGGCGGACATCATCACCGAGGAGTCGCTCGAGGAAGCGGCAAACGAGGCTATGAAACAGATGAAGGCGGCCAAGCCGAAGAAACCGAGCACGAGAAAGAAGAGGACCGTCTCGGAAACGAGCTGCGATGAGCCGCAGTTCCACTTTTCGATGCCGGAAAACAAAGATTATGTGCCTACAGGTGACGAAGGTACTGATCAATTGACGATGATTTGGAATTGTTTGGAAGAAGATTTAATTAAAAAATTAAAGTTGGAATTTGAATTAATGTGCAGTTGAAATTGGAACTAAAAAATAGACAATTTACATTGAAATTGAAACTGAACTTTGGCATTCTAAAGTGTAGGCAGACATTAAAATAACAACTGAATTGTAAAATCTGAAATATACATTGAAAATTTGAAATATCAGTTAAAATAAAACAATCGGAATTCTAACATTTATGTGGAAATTGACATCACAATTGATTATTATAATGAGAAATAGAAATTGAAAATTGACATTGAAAAGTGCAAACTGAAGCTGGAAATCAAAATTGAATAATGAAACTAAAAACGAAAAATGAAAATAAAAAAAATTTGAAATTGAATAATGAAATTTGAAACTGCAAAACTTTTAAATTTAATTTGAAAGTGAAAAATAAAAATAATAAGACTGATTTCGAAAATCAACATTAAAAATAGAAAATCACATTTCTACTTTAAATCACATTTAAAATAATGCAATTTAAAATGTCTATAAGTTGCTAATAATCTATGCGAAATCAATACTAATGTATATAATTTATTTTCAGATCAAAGTCAGCTGAACAAATTCGAATTTTCACCTCCACACACGAGGTCCAAATACAATCGTATGTAAACTTATTAGTGTCAAAAATACTTAAGATTGTACAATCACCTTAAGTATGAATTAGGAAGTTAATGAAAACTTACATACAAAAGATTAATATGATTAATTTTATTTGCTCGAACGTATTAATGAATTTGTGATGCTAGAAGATGAGATATAGATTAGTAAAATTACCCAAAAATCTATTAGCTTTTATGGAAAGTGACATAGTTGAAGCAGATATTTCAGAATTACACCGGAATAAGAATTACGAATTGTTTACAAAGTGGATATATTATTATTTATATTATTAAAAATAGAAACATAAACATTTAGTTCACTTGATATTTTGTCTTAGACATATGATACTTAAATTCAGTAATTTGTAAACATTACATCACAAGTGATTTTATTTGTTAAATTTGTCATTGCAACAACAACTTTACTATTTATTTATTTATTTATTTATTTATTTCTACCCTAAATCCAGCGGTATAAAACCATTATAGGATTACAATAATTTATAATAATATCAATAAGGCGATACGTGAGTTACAAACTTATATACAGCAGTTGACAGTGTTTTAATGGAGTCGACGAACAGGTCAATTGAGTCAGCATTGTGAGATAGAAATATATTAGTTTGGGAAAGCATTCGACCAAAATTTGAATTAGTTATTAGAAAATGGTTATTTACGCGTGGAGGAATAAGAACAAGGGGAACTCGAGTATTATGTTGCGGAACAGCTAGTGGTGTATGAGCTAACAGGTGTGGATTGGAGGTTAAATCTTTCATATAAAAACCGCGAATCAATGCCCCTGGGGGGGTAATTGCCTGACTCTCTGAGTACCAAGTATTTGGCAAATCTTCGCTGACATGCTTCGAGGCCTTTAACATACTTCTTTACATTTAACATCAGTTTAATATAAAAAGAATGTTTTATTAAAAATACGCTCCTTCATGATTGTACAACCTTAAACCAAGTTCCAGTTATTATAATCAAACTAATAATTCTGTACTTTTGACATTACAGCAAGACGGAAGTAGGATGCAAATAATGACAAGCGGTCCTCGCCGGAGACAGATTGAAAAATTTGGAATAGATTGACTGGTCGATCGAACAAATAAGTGTCCGACGGTGACTGCAAATTTTTAAGTTTTTTACGTAACTTGTTCTCTTTCTAATATCATGATTGATTGAATGTTTTCGTTTGTAACTCCAGGTTTGTAAATTAATTCTGTATAAAATGCGAAAAAAATGTAAGTCGTAATTTATTTCTGCAAACCCACCCGATCCGCATTGTCGTTACTTTGTAAACAGTTGTATGCTTCCACATGGAATAATTCTCATTTTCCATTTTTTTTGTCTAGAGTATCTAATCCACTGACTCACGACTTCGCACTTCATTATCTGGCCAAAAACGCTGACTCGGGATTTGCGATTTGTACCTGGAACGACGCAAGACGATCCGACAGTCTAGAGTTTGAGATTGCAAAAAGTTGTCATCTCCAGCCAATCTAAATCTTCTCCTAGAAATACAGTTTCGTATCCCACTATCTACCAGAAGATCAAATTCTCTCGAACCCTCACCAGCAGATCCAAATTCTGATTCAATCAGCTGATTGGAAATTTGCTCGAACAGAAATTTGGTTAAAAATTGTACGTCGATATCGACGATAGCTTTTCGAGCGCCTCGTGGAAAAATAAAAAAAAGAAATGAAAATGATGATGCATGTGTGTCGGCGAGGACACAATTGGCCATTTAAAATCCCAACCAGAAGCGCAGCTCACGTTACAGGCTTACAACGATATGGAAGAGCGCGTGTGCGTCGGCAAAGCTTACGCAGAGACTCGTGCGAGATGTAACCAGTGTGATATAGCTTTTGGGTTGATTCAGTCGCGAGTCGGTGACATGCCGGCGAAAAAGTACGCCGTCTCATCAACGGCGCCTCGCCCGAATCTGTAACGCGTGTTACACGGAATCATTCGGTCGCGCGCCCGGCTCACACGATGAGGTACAAATATATTGCGATTATCGGCGCGTCCGTCATTTCGGTGGTCTTCACGCTTGCGATTCTTATGTATTACTTCAACCAGAGTGAGTATGCAGACGAAACGCATTTTTGGTTTTTTAAAAATGTTTGCGAAGAAGAAAGTATCTCAAATGAGATACCAATAGAAATCTGGGTTATTTTCATTTTTGTATACACTTAAGGGATTATAGGGTTTGTTATAAAATCTCATGATCTCATGAGGTCTCATAAGTGTCATAATTTAAATTGTTTAACATTAGATTAAAAACTTTAACGTTTGTTTGGAAATTTATTTTTGTATTAGTATTTAAACTTTTGGAATACCTTAACTAAAATCTCATAATTTATTTTTGAGCCTACATCAAATTTAAAGATATTCATCGATTAGTCATTAGACATAAGTATGTTTTATATAAGTAATGTTAGATTTTACATTGAATTTCATGATTGATTTCATATCGGTTCTCGTATATTCTCATACCTCGTTACTCATAACTGATGTCATGGCTCTACACACGTTCTCATACCATTTCTTTATATTTATTTTAAGACAGGTTTAAGAATTAAATTCATACAAAACAACATTTTCAGTTTTGAAATATGAGAACAGGTACGAGACTCTTAATATATTTCAAAGAGAGTCTGAGACCAAATCTCTTTCAATCTCATAACTAATAGAAGATTAGTTATCTTGATATATCTCATTAATTTTCTAATGTCTCATAAATTTTATTAGGAATCTCATAATTACCTATAAGCTTCATATTATTAGATATGACGCCAGGTCTCATTGAGTTTCAAAATTACATATCAGCCACATTGTCTCGCCTCATTTATTCTTGTATTAATCTCACAAATGATTCAGTTATGTGCCTCATTATGGCTTATTCTGATATTAGTTCATTAATGATCTAACTACCGGTGTCTCACACATAATCTAATAATCTCGTAATGCATGAAATGAGTTTTTTATGAATGATCTGACAAAGGCTCATAATTCTCATATTCAATCGTAATCTCATACATTCAAAGCAGCTATCAAATCTAATTTCTGTAATTTCCATGACCCGTCTCATGATCAATCCGACTATGGGTCGCGCAAAAAGTTTCGTGCTTTCGGAGCAGCAATTTCGTGGTGAACCGAAAATTGTGCAAAGCAAAAAAGCACGCGTTTCCGCAGACGAATGATTAATACGTCCGAAGTGGCAGCCTCTTCGCGCGTTGCATTAAATATATATTGACTTTTGAACCAATACATATTGAACGTCTCCGTGCGCTGGACAATTTAAATATAGAATGTAACAAAACGCGAAGTGTGCGCACTTTTCGTGCGTCCGTGCGGCGCTTTCAGACACTTCGACTGGCGAAACTGATCGGGGCAACTTGGTCAATAAATTATCGAACCGGCGACTTTCAATAATCAACCTTAATCGCGACCAGTTGACATTGTAAAGTGCCCACTCCAAGACGAAAAGACGTGTCATTCGCCGAAGATGGAGTATTTGTCATCGATGGGCGCGTTTGATTTTCGTACGCTCGCGGGTGGGGGCTCATTTTCGGCCAAGTGTCCGTGTACTTTTAATTCAATGCTAAGCGATAGACGCCAGTTGTAAATGAGATCGGCTGTGAAGTCACCGGAATGACCGAGTTTTAAAGGAACCGGAAAAGGATGGGCGAACATTTTTATGAGACTAAAAATGGGCACTAAAAGACAACTGGTTTATTTTATGAAAACTAAGATTGAAAATTGAAGTAATGGATTGTCCATAAAATACTTTATGCGGGGGGGGGGGCTTATCCAATAAATAAAATTGGTTAACTTTACGAAAGTATTTTATAGACTGCCCCTAACATTTTTTTTTAATTTGTGAAAGTTCGTACCAGGAATATTATTTACTGTTAAGTTAATTAATGTTTACGAGAAAGTAATAGAAATGAAAATATGAAATAGTCTATTTTTAACTATTTAACAGTAAAAAAATGTTCATTTAAAAAAATTGAAAACATTTTAGTGAAAAAAGTTAAATTAAGTGTAACAACATAGATACATTTTTAAAAGTTTACAAAGATTTGTTAAAGATAGATGGAAATTGGAAGAAAATAGTTTTAAAATATCTTTTCGAAATATATTTTGAAAAGTTTTGAATTATGGTACACTGTGGTTCTAGGATGGAAACCCAGTTGAAAAATTCCATTAGGACTAGTTCCAATTGTATCCTTGCGGTTTTTGACGGTATTTTTTCAAATGTTGTATATGATTTGTACAGGGCGCTTGTCGCCCATATGGAATTGCATTTCAAATTTATTTGTATTTAATCGCAGTTCCATGTCGGAAATATGTTCTGATGGTTTCTATCTGGTTTTTACAGTATTTTTTATATGCATCTAATTGTTTTTAATGGAATTTTTCAATTCGGAATTTTTAGAACAAAAAAATTTTACATGAAAAACAACTTTTTCCAGCGGCAAAGTTCTTTTCCGTTGCAGTATAGGTGGGGGAACTGTAATTCCCACTGGCCACATGGGAGTTGCAGGGTGGGGGAACCCTTCCCCGCAGTTCCACACCGCTCAAAGCGGGCCACTTAGTTGCAATGCGTTTATAAACGACACGCACAACGCTGCAACTATCAGTTTACATCAGGTTACGTTTTGTGCAACTGCCTCTGTGTTGTGAGTTTAAATCGTGAATTACGTATCCTGATCGTATATCTTAATTGTGTACCGCAAATAAAATGGTAAGTTTTTGCTTATCTGCATTTTATTATATTTATATACGCGGAATTGTGAGTGTATTATAAGAAGCATTCTACTAATTTTTAATAGCAAATTTAGTTTTATTTACTTTACACTTAAAAACGTATTTATTGTAACGTCAAACTCTTAACAATATACTTTCCTTAATTTCCTTTTATGGTAACGTGTAAAATTACAATTAACTAATGGATGAAAGAAAAATAAATAACATTTCTCAGTCACAAATACAACATATATATATAATCATTTTCTTATTTTCAGGATGTTCAAAAGCATTCAGTCCACACTTTAGCGTTCCGTTCGCTGAAAAGAACACATGATATGTTCGTGTCAAATAAAAATAACCTTCCACCAATTGATCCAGAAGCGTGAGTGCAATTTTTTATTAAAAAATATCCAAATTCGTACCTTAAAATTAAAAGTATCATTGTGTTATACAACAATGCATTATTGCACTGTTGTTGTAAACACAATGGAGTTTGATGATCTCAAACATTTGTGAATAGGAAAATTCCAATACGATGAGTCAGGTTATCCCTTAATTGGTGTTTGTTCTGGATAGATTCTGCCAGGTACAGAAATCTCCTTAATCCCTCCAATCACACGGGAAAACAAAGTGTCTTCGAAAGAAACGTTTAGACATTTTTAGAATTTTTTTTATCAGAAACATCTTCATTTGAGACGTTCTTCATGTCTTTTCTACAAAACGTCTTAAAAAAGACACCTGTTTTTGTAATGCTTTCATTGGCAATTAGAGGGATTACGAGGATCCGAAACTTGGCATTCTTTTCGGTGTGTTAAGGTGATGATTCATATACCCAAATACTGCATTGTTGACTCTTAGAGTATTGCAGAACATTAAATTTAATATTCCAAGATATCATAAATTCCTTAAACCAATTCTCGAATAGACTTGAAACATTTTGCGAAAAATGTATGGATAAATAATAAAATATAATACAGTGTTATAATAAATGTTATAAATAATAAAATAATAAAATATTAACAGGGCAAAACTGAGAAAAAACAGTAAAGCGAAAGACTGTTATGGAACAGTTATGGAGAAAGTGGAACAAAACAAAATGCTGAAAACTCGGAAGGAAGCTGAAAACCAGCCACTACCGGGAGATGAGACTTTGAACAGTGAAGTTCCCAGTACGGCTGAAAGCAGTTTGGCAGTAGTACCGAAAAACAATCAAACTGCATTAGTATTGCCACAACGAAGAGCCGCTCCATCGATGGTCAAACCAATCTGGCATGCTCCTTGGAAATTATATCGAGTCATCAGTGGACATTTGGGATGGGTTCGATGCTGTGCGGTTGAACCGGGAAATGAATGGTTCGCCACTGGTTCTGCAGATAGAATTATAAAAGTAAGTATTTTTTCATTTATTTAGATACATTTCTGGAATTTATATTTCTTTCCAATGTATTTTCCAGCAGCGATTCAAAGGGAATGTTCTAATTGTAAAATGGACATAAGCATAATTTGGATGAAAATACATTCTACCATTGTAGAATAAATATTCACCGATGAGAAAGTAGTATTTCTGAAAAAATTAATTATAAATAATTGTGTTAAATGGTGGAAAATTTGATTGAATCGTAATAAATTGGAAATCTCCAGTTTGATCCCCATTTTAATTTTAAATTTAATACATTTAAATACAGTTAATTTTTTGTTTGAATATTAATTTCACTTTTGTGTTCACTTGTGTTCATTTCACAATTTGAAATTGTGAACATTTTTTACATTTTATTACTATAAATGCACATTTTTTATTTATTTCATTTTCAATCCTTTCAGATTTGGGATCTTGCCAGTGGAAAATTGAAAGTATCTCTCACTGGACATATTAGCAGTGTTCGAGGATTAGCCGTTTCATCAAGACACCCTTATCTCTTTTCATGCGGAGAAGATAAAACGGTGAAATGTTGGGATCTTGAGTACAATAAGGTGGGTTCTTTATTTTTTTAATTACGGATATAAAATAGAATAAAAATAAAATACAATTTAATAAGAATATGATAAAATGACATTTTCACATTTACAGAAGTGATATTTAACCGATGCCTTTCTGTTGTTTGTTTCAGGTTATAAGACATTATCACGGACATTTGTCTGCGGTATATTCTATGGCTCTGCATCCAGAAATTGATGTCTTAGCAACTGCAGGTCGAGATTCCACTGCTCGAATTTGGGATATGAGAACAAAAAATAACGTTCATACACTAACAGGTCACACAAACACTGTTAATAGTGTTATTTGTCAGTCATGTGAGCCACAGGTTGGTTTTCCCAAAAATTGATTTTGAAGTATCCCTTTACATTTTAATGAAATACATTTTTTAATTGTTATATTAAATAATATTGTTTTATTACGATTGTTACTATAAGTGAATGAAAGAAGAAATTAATGAAAGGTATAAAATAAAAAAAAAGTAGAATCAAAGAAACTAACTATTTTGTGATTATTTTTCAGATCATCACTGGGAGCCATGACAGCACAATTCGTCTATGGGATTTGGCATCAGGAAAATCCCGAGCTACTCTGACGAATCACAAAAAAGGCGTGCGAGCTGTTGTTTTTCATCCCAAATTGTTAGTAATCTAACTTCAATTTTTTTAAATTGCTATACATTTTATTTTAATAAAAAGAATTTAGTTTGCATATTTATGTAATAATTCGCAATTCAACGATCCTTAATTTAACAATTAATTTTATTTTCAGCAATTTGTTCGCATCGGCGTCAGCAGATAACATTAAAAAGTGGAAGTGTCCAGAGGGCAAATTCATTCAAAATTTCTCTGGCCACAATGCAATTATCAATAGCTTAGGTGTAAACGAAGATGGAGTCTTGGTCTCGGGAGCTGATAATGGGACCATGAATTTTTGGGATTGGAAGACTGGGTAAGCATTCTATCTGGACACAAAAAACTGTTTTTGGGAATTGTTGAAAATCTGATGGAAAGTGAATTAAATATTACTATTCATCAATTTATGGAGAAAATCTTGAGAATTATTTGTCCCATATCTTAATATAGATTTGACAAATTATTCTGACGAATTATTCTTCATAAATTCGGACCATTAATTGCAAAATTAGTATGCATTTTAATGATATATAGATGTCATTAAAACCAAAGTACAGACTTATTTTATTTGAAAGACTATGAAATCTTATACCAATATTTCGATATTTCAGACACAATTTCCAGCGACTTCAATCACCGGTCCAACCTGGCTCCATGGACAGCGAGGCAGGAATTTTCAGTATAACATTTGACAAAGGTGGAAGCCGAATGATAACGACAGCTGCTGATAAAACTATTAAAATGTACAAACAGGATGACACTGCGGTAATCCAATCACATCCAATCAACTGGGGACCGGAAATAATTAAACGCAGAAAATACTAAACGACGTTGGAAGAAAAGCTAGAGGAAAAGCATTTACAACTTTATGTATGAGTTGTGTGTGATGATTTGTTGTGTACATACTGAGGATGGATGATGTGAAATGATTAATATGTACGATAATTAATTACTCTACGGAACAATGCAGTTTGTTCGCTATTATGTAAAAATCTTGTAAAATGTAAAAACCTGCAGATTCTTTTCTGCGATTGCCAATAAAAAATTTGTAATTATATAATTGGAGTGAAATTTATTTACCTACCCTGGATGACTTCTGTTTAGAAGTTATACATAATTAGATATAAGAATGAAGGATGAGAATAAAAGAAATTGAATAAATATTTTATTATCGGTCAGTCAACTCAATATATTTCGATATTTCAAAATTAAGTAAAACATAAGCTAGTATAATTGTTTTCCTTTTTTTAATCATTTATTATTTCATTCCATTTATGGAATAATCTTTACACCATGATTACACCAAAACTATGCCACTTTTTGCATCAAATATTACATGCTGACTTTCCTATAAATGTGAAAATTTTTTGGGCGATGATAAATTGCCACAAAAACCGAAAAAGATAGGGTAAATTGCCACACGCTTGAAAACTCCTTATTGATAAAGATAGGGTAAATTGCCACAAAATATTGTCTATAAAACATTAAAATATCTGAATCGTTTCTATGAACCTTCTGATGT